>PVIU01003427.1:10797-145702 GCA_004026605.1 Ondatra zibethicus | reverse complement strand
TATGGAACGCTTCACGAATTTGCGTGTCATCCTTGCACAGGGGCCATGCTAATCTTCTCTGTATTGTTCCAATTTTTAGTATATGTGCTGCCGAAGCGAGCACGCTTTCTTTTTTTTTTTTTTTTTTAAGACAGAGCATTGCTACAGACTCCTGGCTAGTCTAGAACTCAGTATGTTGTTCAAATGGCCTCAAATTCATGGCTATCCTCTTGACTCCACCTTCTAAATGCTAGAATTACAGGTATAAGCAACAGACCCGGATTCCATTGTTGTTTCTGGATATTTGTCCATGAACTATAGGGTCTTTTTCTAAGTGAAATATCATTTATATTAGAAAAATTAAAACAAAAACACCAAAATTCCTTAGGAGGTTAGAGGCATGATAACAAGGACTAAACTTCAAATGAAAATATATGGGAGAAATGAAAATAAAACATAAAAATGTTTATAACTTGTGAATCTGGGCAAGGGCATTCAGGAGTTCTTTGCTCTAGTTCTGCAGCTTTTCTTATTTTTGTATGTTTATTTTATCTTTGGAGAGAGGGTCTCATATTATTTTTCTTTTAAAATTACTTTGCTAGCCATAGTTGCTCACATCTCTAGTATTATTTACAAGCTGAGGCAAAAGAAATTACAAGTGCAAGGCTACCTTAGGGTACATAGTAACACAGTGATCCAGGCTAACCTAAGCTATACAGTGAAATTCTTCCTCAAAAATAAATAAATAAACATTAAATAAATTATCTTAAAACAGAAGTGGGGTTTACTAAAATTTTAATATAGATTTTAAAGCACTTAAAGGCACTCAGAAAGAAAAAAAGACACACCTAAGAATGCAGAAGTAGGAAGATCAATAGTTAAAGGCCAGCCTTGGGTGACAGAGCAGCCTGAGCTACATGAGACCCTATCTCAAAACCCAAGTGGGCCACAGATGGCTGAGAGGATAAAGGTAGGTGCTGGACAACCCTGGAGACTTAAGTTTGATCCCAGGAACCAAAGTAAAGTTAGACGAAAAGAACTGACTCTACAAGGTTGTACTCTTAGCTGCATATGCATGCTGTGGCATGGGCACCCATACACATCATACACACTACTAATAATAAAAATATTTTTACGATTTTCACATACTCATGCACATACACAGCCAGCATGAACTGGACTCAGTGGAATATAAGATAAATTTATAAAATAGAAAAGGACACCTGAATGCTAGAAATACATTGTAAACATTTATGAAATACTCAAAAAAATAAAATATTTAAAACATAAATAACATCATAAACATACACAATAATAACATTAAAGGGAGGCTGGAGAGATGGTTCTGCAGTAAAGAGCACTGATTGCTCTTTCAGAGGACCCGGGTTCAATTCCCAGCACCCACATGGCAGTTCACAGCTGTCTGCAACTCCAAGATCTACCACCTTCACACAGACATACATGAAGGAAAAACACTAATGCATACCAAAAACTAAAATGAAAAGTGTGTTACTCATTAAAAAGAGAAAATCAAATATCAAAAAATTAGATTATTACCTACTAAAATACAATTCTGACAGAAAATATGATTTGGATTCATTAAGATTTATGAGATTCCTATATATAGATTCAAGGCAGATATTATTCCCTATTATTGTTCTCTTCCTTAAGAAGTTGAAGGTGGCAATGTGTTCACCAAAATGTTTCCCTTTCATTCCTCACAGATGGTCTGACCATATAACATATGACTTAGTTCTGGCCAACAATACATAAGCAAATACTAACGAAGTGAGCTAGCAGATTTGGCTACAGGGGATCCCTTTTATCTACCTCACTAGCCCAGAGCATGGTTGTAATGGCTACAGCTACTTTTCCCTATGCATCTATTTCATTTCTGCACTCAATATTCAATATTGTATCATATTTCCTAAAAATCAGGCTACTGAATGGCACTGTGCTATTTAAGCAAATAAACAGAAACTAACAAAAGGTTGGAGATGTAGTTCAATAACTAGAGTGTTTACCAAGAGTCTGGGTTAGATCCAGTACCACATAGGGGAGAGGAACAGTTAAAAAATTAGGAAATTAACAGAATCTATTTCAGAACACTACAGTAAGAAACTACCAATAAAAATACTGTTTAGCCACATCAATGAAACTGACAGAGCCAAAGATAATTACGTTTAGCATTCTTTGAATCTTCTTACCAGAACTCAACACAGACTGAAATCTCTAAATGTGATCTAAATGATAAATGTTTAAAACAGAGCCAAAGGTGCCAAAATATTTATTGAACAAATTTATCATTATATTTCTGTGCCTCAATTTCTGTTTTCTGCCAAGCATTAAAGGCATATATACTTCATTAAATAAAACATATATATAAAATCACTAAGATACTGCCTAACACAGGATAAACAATGTTGGGGGTGAGGTAACGGACAGTTTTGATTTCCCACAAAAAGGGTTTCTTCTTCCAAAATAAGCAACGAATAATCTGCATAAAGGAGAAAGGAAAATTACAACAGAAACCTCAATTTTCAAACAGAAAAAAATGTTTTAAATTACAATTAAAAAAATTGAATATCCTAAATGTTTTTAAAAGATTTTCTTAATTTTTAAATTATTAAAGATTCTTTTGTATTGACTAACGCAAAAATTACCTACAATTTTTCAATATGTGACTTTAAACTTTCCAAAATGTCAAGAAGAAAAAGGGACACCAAATGTTTTCAGAAGTTGCTATCTTTGGCAATGCTGATGAGTCTCAGATATAAACCATGTGTGCTGATGCATGATGTTTATCCAAACTCAACAACTGCACACTCCTTTCTGTTTCCAAGGTCTTCTGTTAGTTAAAAACATAAGCCAGATTTCTTCTTCCAGCTTCATGAACACATTATGTCAAGCTCAAAAAGTCAATCTTTCGACCTCACCATCTGTCATGATCTCTCCTCAACTTTCAGACAATGTAACTCCCACAGATGGTATCAACATGCAAGTCCTTTTACATTCCAATCACAACTTAGAGGTTCCAGCATAAAACCCAAGATGATATACTAACCAAAATACAGGAAAAAGCAAGCAATTTCTTGCTTCAATCAGGACTTGTAAACTTTCTAACAGTGCTAGTAAAAGAAGCTACAAAATTAAAGTTCATCAAAGTAACATGTAATTACCAGGCATTACTAATTTTAAAAACATTCTCATGATTCAAACTTTAAAACATCCAAAATAAGCACTTGGCATGAAACTCGGTGGTAGAGCACTGGCCTAGCATGTGGGAGACTCTGGGTTGAATACCCAGCACCACAAAGATATATATACACACACATACAAAAAAAAAAAAAAAAAAAAGAGTTCAAGGCCAGCCTGGTCTACAAAAAAAAAGATATACACATATACACATACATACATACATACACACACACACACACACACACACACAGATGAATTAATGAATAAATAATGAAGTGCTAGCCTTACTGGGAGTGTAAATCAGATAAAGAATATGTGCTTAGTTCTTACTGAACCACTGCCCATGTATCTTCCTGATCCAATTTCACTACCTTTAAACAGGGAAAAGGTGTTTTTTGGGTTTTGGTTTTCTTGGTGTCTGAGTGTGTAAGTGTGTGTACATGAGTGTGTATAAGTACACAAATGTGGCTGGGTGGTGGTGGTGCATACCTTTAATCCCAGCACTTGGGAGGCAGAGGCAGGTGGATCTCTGTGAGTTCAAGGCCAGCCTGGTCTACAAGAGCTAGTTCCAGGACAGGCTCCAAAGCCACAGAGAAACCATCTCAAAAAAAAAAAAGACACAAATGTGTTGAAGGAACTGGCTCTCTCCTTCTACCATGTGGGTCATGGTGGATCAAATTCAAGTTACCAAGCTCAAACTCAGGTCATCAACCTTGGCAGTAAATTCCTTCACATATCGAGCCACCTCTTTCTCACTTTGCTAGTCTTTTACAGTTCTTCATAAATATATTCCTCCTATCTCAGGGACTGTGTAAATGCTGTTTCTCCTGCCTGAGGGTTTTATCTGGTTAAATTCCTCCAGATCTCTTCTCAGATGTCCCTCCTCAAGGAAAACAATCCCTTTTCCTCTGCCAAGATAAGGTCAGAGGCTTCTACTTTCTACTCAGCTACTTTCTCTTTTCATAGATACCTTAAGCTGCCATAATAAATTTATTCATGTGATTATCAGACTGTGGTCTATCTCTGCCAACTAAAGTGTAAATTCCATGAGGGCAGGAACCCTGCTCATTTAATTCATTCTATATCCAAGGCCTGTACATGGAGAGAGCTCAGGGAATGTCTGTTAAGTGAAATATATATCAGTATTTTTAAATACATAAAAAGCCTATTCAATATGACTTAGCAGTGGAAAATGAAGACATACATATTTAGCATATACACATATCTGAAATTCTGAATTTCACACACCAGAATTATGAGTATCACAGTCTCATCACAATGAACAAAAGGATTTTAGAACTAGCATAGTTTTGTTTGGTAATTTTTCAAAGTTACAATGGAAGATATATTTGTAGTAGAGAACATTTAACTTCACTGTTTGAGACAGATCCTCAATTTCTTATTTCAAGGCTATCAGGAATTCATTTGGTAGTTCTGACTAGTCTCAAACTTGTATTAAACCCGTTTCTCCATCTAAGTACTGGGATTTTACATACATAAATCACCACATTCAGCTTAATTTTATTATTGATATAAAAGGAATAGATAAAATTCATTTGTTAAAAGAAAATGCTAAGGGGCTGGCTTAGATAGAGTAAAAAGCACTGGATGCCCTTCCAGAAGACCTGCATTCAACCCTTAGCATCCACATGGTGGCTCACAACAGTCTATAACTCCA
Organism: Ondatra zibethicus; assembly: GCA_004026605.1. Lineage (NCBI taxonomy): Eukaryota > Metazoa > Chordata > Mammalia > Rodentia > Cricetidae > Ondatra > Ondatra zibethicus. Next base: position 140,847 of record PVIU01003427.1, on the reverse strand, counting down.
ATTCCAGGGGATCCAGTCCTCTCTTCCAGCCTCTATGGGTAGAGGTACTCACGTGGTGTACAGACATACATACAGGAAAACTGCCCATTGACGTTAAATGGATGGATGGATGGGTGGATGGGTGGGTGGGTGGGGTGGATGGGTAGGTAGGTAGGTAGCTGACAGGGCTAAGGACAAAGTTCAGTGGTAGAATACTTGCCTGGGATGTACAAAGTCCTGAGTTTCAGTGCCAGAGCCACACACCCATTAGGCAAAAAGCATCCCAAGATGGGATAACTCAAGCCACAAAATAAACAGTAGTACTGGATTATAAGATAAACTATGAATGTATGTGCATAAATTCATAGTGATAAAAAACAAATGATCTGAATAAATAAATGGAAAATAAAGACATCTTCTATGTGTGCAATTACTATGGCCATATTCATAGTACCTTATCTCTAGAACTCAGCTCTCCTTTTAATTATTTTCACTTAATCTCACTTAGAGGCATCATTTGGATGCACACACTACAAGGAACTTGCCGATATCCCAAGACAAAACTTGGCCAGTGCTACCCATGCGGAAGAAAATTAAACTATCTACGCATGGTCTGAAAGAACGTATCTTGTGGACTACTAGAAAGACTGGGACAGAAATGTTTTCCTGTACCTCCAGGAGGCTGCCTTTGCTTTCTCTCTCTGAATGAGAATGTGACCTTGCTGATATTACATTGGTTTCAGATGCAGGAAAGCCTGATACTGGTAAATTCTTAAATGAAAGCAGTATACGTTGTAAATGGCATTCCTTCTAAACAGTATTTATTATAAGTTCTGATGATACAACATAAGAGACAAACAAATTTTTATTCTTTTTTTTTTTTTTGGGTCAGTCAGGGTCCTGTGGTATATTCCTTTAGTGATTGGTTTAATAAAGAAACTTACTGGTCAATAGTTGGACAGCATAAGGTTAGGCAGGAGAACCAGACTAAGGACACTGGGAAGAAAAAAAGGCAGAGTCGTGAGTACCAGCCAGAAGGAAAGGAAGCAGGACAAATAAGAGAGGTAAAAATCTTGGAGCAGCACACAGATGAACAGAAATGGGTTAATTTAAATTTTAAGAGCTAGTTTATATTAAGTCTGAGCTATCAGCCAAGCATTTGTAATTAATAATAAGTCTCTGAGTGGTCATTTGAGAAATGGCTAGCAGAAAAGAGCTGATCGTAAGACACAGAAAAACCCACATGGTAAAAGGAGAAAAACCAACTTCCCAAACCTGTCCTCTAATTTACACACACACACTAGCAGGTACACACTCATGCACATCAGTAAGTAAGTGTAATAAATAATACACCACCAAGATGGCATAGCAAGAAAAGGTGCTTTCCAGTAAGTCAGAAAACCTGAGTTCAGTCCACAGAATGCACATGGTTCAAGGAGAGAACCAATTCCCACAAGCTGTCCTCTGCATTCCACCACACTAGACCTGACACATACACCCATAAAATGAGCACACAAATGCACATGCTCACGCACACACCAAAAAAAAAAATCACAAAACGAAACAATGTAATATAATACCCCTGTTCTCAACATTCAGGGTGAAATCAAGGACTTCACATATGCTAGAATAACATTGTATCACTGAGCTACGCTCTCATCTTAACACTATTTTTTTTCTTCCTTTTAAGATAGGGGATCTCTACGTTGCCCTGGCTGTCCTGGAAGTCACAGAGATCCATCTGCCTTTGCCTCCCAAGTGCTGAGATTAGAATTACTTTTATGTTCACTGCTCCTATTTTAAAATTTTTTTAAATCTAGACTTATATAAGCTTTTACCTACAATGATCCTACGATGACAAAACCTGTTTAATATTATATTAAAAGAAATAATAATACCACATGTGTGCACTGAAATGATGGGGGAAATGTTATTTTAGCTTTATTAACTCACTTATTAAATAAGTTGCTTCTGATTACTGCTACACATCAAACACTGAATAAAATGATCATTAAATGCCAACTATTAAAGATGCCAAGGGAAACAATGACACAGTCTGTGCCTTCATAGTGCTTACATTATAACTATGAAAACATCTATATAAAAATAAACATCATAATGAACTACTTAATGATAATTAATACAACCATTAAAACAATTAAAACAGATATAAAAGATGCATGGAAACATGGAGGTTTTATAGAAGATTTGAGTATGAACAAAGCTCCCAAATTAACAAAACACATATATGCACCAAGAAACAAAAAAAAAAAGAAACAAAAAAAAAAACCCCAGTAAACTGATGGCTGAAAGAAAGGGATAGGATACACTACAGTCAAAGGGGTAACAACATGGGGTGAAGGGAACTAGAGGAAGAACAACATATAGAAAGCTCTAGGAAGTCTGTTCTTACAACAAAGTGGGAGGTGCTAAGAGATCATACAAAATAATGTCCCTTTTCAGATTAGCGGAAGCAGATAAAAAATTTTATCACATGGAACCCAGACTGACTTTATGCAGATAAAGTTTAAGCCAAGCTTTAAACTCCTAATCCCCTTGTCTCCCAGCTGGGATTACAGATATGTGCCATCAGTGCTAAAGACGTATATTAGGCAAGACACTATCAACGGATCTACATCCCCAGCTCAAACAAAGCAACTATTAACTAGTCATTTCACACTAAAGGGAAACTGGACGCCCTTATACTTCACCATATAAATTCCCTAAAGTAAATTCCTCTCTTAATCCCTGGCACAGTTGGATTGTTAATATATTGCTAAAACCTTAATGATATTTGTATTTCAAATACATATAATTTTAGCAGAGTATCAATATTTTTAATTAGTGATAATAAAAGCTTGCAAGCAACATTAAAAAAGTTGACTATATGTAGAATAAAATCACATTTCAAAATCTTGTCAAACCTAACAGAGCTGAACATAGTGGCAGATGCCTTTAGTACTTAGGAAGCAGATCTCTCTGAGTTTGAGGCCATACGGGTTCCAGTCTGCCAGTCAGGGCTCTATAGTGAAACCCTGAGGGAGGGAGTTGCCAGCCTGGACGACATAGCAACTCAACAACGAAGAAATATCAGTATCCATAAAGCCAGAGGAGCATGAAATGAAATATGTCAAACTGTGAAATAAGAATGCTATACCACGCTGGGCGGTGTTGCCACACACCTTTAATCCCAGCACTTAGGAGGAGGAGGCAGGCGGATCTATATGAGTTCGAGGCCAGCCTGGTCTACACAGTGAGTTCCAGGACAGTTAGGGCTATACAGAGAAACCTGAGTTTATGTAGTGCTATATCCTACAAAGTTCTCTCTCAAAACATATGGAGAAATAAAGGTATTTCAAAGCAAAAACAAATTAAGGCAATTAATGGCAACCAAGCCAGCACTACATGAAGCTCTTGATGAAATATTTTACAGGGAGGAAGAAGGAACGGTCTCTTTCATGAGAATACATTAGAGTATAAGCTCCATAAAAAACAACAGATAAATAAGACTCAGCAAACAAGAAAAAAAAACAGACAAACTTCAGGATAAATAGTTAAGTAAAATATTACTTGTTTAAAAAAAAAAAATATTACTTGTTTTACTTAAAGAAAGTTAGCTAGACAGGCTATGGTGGCACACACCTTTAATCGCAGCACTCGGGAGGCAGTGGCAGGCCGATCTCTGTGAGTTCGAGGCCAACCTGGTCTACAAGAGCTAGTTCCAGGACAGGCTCCAAAGCTACAGAGAAACCCGGTCTCCAAAAAAAAAGTTAGCTAGATAGTATATCACATATATTGAAAAGCCATACCATTATCAGACTCTAGAATACAATGAAAAATCTAGAAAAATCAAAATTAAATTTTAAGAAAATCTAGAATAAACAAAAGCTGTCACTGATTTTTCAAGTTTCAAGGAAGATATAGATTTTTTTTCGTCTTTCCTTCTTTTTTCTTGTTGTTGTTTTGAGACAGGATTTCTCTGTGTTGCCCTGGCTTTTCTTTTTTCTTTTCTTTTAAAATAGGGGACCTCTATGTAGTCCTGGCTGTCCTGGAACTCAGAGAGATCTGCCCTGCTTCTGCCTCTCAAATACTGGGATTAAACGTGTGTGCCGCCAGGAGGCAGAGGCAGGCGGATCTCTGTGAGTTCGAGACTAGCCTGGTCTATAAGACCTAGTTCCAGGACAGGCTCCAAAGCTACAGAGAAACCCTGTCTCAAAAACAAAACAAAACAAAAACAAAAACAAAAAATAAAAAAAAAACCTACTGGAGAGATGGCTCAGTGGTTAAGAGCATTGACTGTTCTTTCAGAGGACCTGAGTTCAATTCCCAGCAACCACATGGTGGCTCACAACCATCTGTAATGAGATCTGATGCCCTCTTCTGACCTGCAGGCATATATGGAGGCAGAATGTTGTATGCATAATAAATAAATAAATAAATAAATAAGTATTTTTTAAAAAAAAAAAAGGTGTGTGCCACCACTGCCTATCTCCTTTTCCTTTCCTTCCTAAAAACCACCTGTGGGAAGGAAGGAGAAAAGAGAATGATAGACATGATTGTAAAAAAAATAAAAATTCAGGTATACAAAAGAGCACAAAGAGAATTAAACCCTGTATACTTATCCAGTTAACACAACGTAAACCTTCTTCAAAACCCTGCCTGTTTCACCTCACTCACAATTCTCACCACTAGATGAGTAACATAAACAAATTTACTAAAATTTATTTGTTTTTTATCATATATATTCTGAAAAAATAAATTATAGGTACCTGAAAACATTCTGTTCATAAAAATCTAAATACAGGCCTGGGTAGTGGTGGCTCACGCCTTTAATCCCAGCACTTGGGAGGCAGAGGCAGGCGGATCTCTGTGAGTTAAAGGCCAGCCTGGTCTACAAGAGCAAGTTTCAGGACAGGCTCCAAAGCCACAAAGAGACCCTGTCTCGGAAAACAAAAAACAAAACAAAACAAAACAAAAAAACACCCTAAATACAGATAAGGAAAATCCCACTAACTGAATACTTCAAATCTCATTTGTAAACCAGTGTTAATATAGTAAGTCATCCTGCTGAGAGCTCTATGCATTTTCACCTATATATTAACATGTAAAGAAATAAAACATCTTTTTTCAAAAAAAAAAAGCTTTACACCTGGATGAGATGAACAACTGTAATATTGGAGAGTGAGGCAAGAGAGCCTCACAGTCAGGTCAGAGGTAGTGGCACCTGCCTATAACCCTGGTACTCAGTAGGTAGAGGCAAGAGGGTCAGAAGTTCAAAGTTATCTTTGGTTATTTCATAGTCAGCATGGACTACATGAAATTCTGTCTCAAAATAAAACAAAACTGACTCTTATGAACCATTACAATGACTAGCACTGCAAAATATTCCAAAGGTTCAACAACTGTCTAATGGAAATTACAGTGCACTCAATAGGAGGCACTTTATGCCTAGTACTATAAACCTAGCCCATTCCCCATAGCTGGTAAGAAAAAAATAGAGTTTAGAGAATCAACTACGGCCACTTTCCCAAATTAGTATAATCTCTACATTCTTAGTGCTAGTCTTTATCTTAGTATTACCCACAGATAAGAGTGCCTCTGATCCCACAAAGAAGCTTCTTTTTACAGCAGACAGAAACAGAACACTACACCTCATCAAGATGCAGAAAACAGAACTACCTACGGGGTGTCCAGCCTACATCTACAATATCTATACATCTACAATACAACCCTTACACCTAAGTCTAAGGGAACATCACAGAACAGGGGCTGCAAGAACCAGAGGAACAAGATGTCAACTATGTAAAATACTGTCTTCTATATATGCTAGGGAAGCTGCACTTATGAAATCTCTACAATATGATTGCTTAAACAAAACTCAAATGATAACACCAGTTGTTGCCATGACGATGTGGATAGAGGAAATGTCATAAGGCCCCCTATGGAGAACTACAAGAAATTAATGACAATCTGGCGGTGGAGGCGCATGCCTTTAATCCCAACACTTGGGAGGCAGAGGCAGGAGGATCTCTGTGAGTTCAAGACTAACCTGGTCTACAAGAGCTAGTTCCAGGACAGGCTCCAAAGCTACAGAGAAACCCTGTCTCGAAAAACCAAAAAAGGAAGGAAGGAAGGAAGGAAGGAAGGAAGGAAGGAAGGAAGGAAGGAAGGAAGGAAGGAAGGAAGGACGGACAGCTGAGAAAGACTCAGTCTTCCTCAGGGATAAGTTCCCCTAACTGATTATCCAATAGCAAATGGTCAACCCTAAAAATATACATACAAAACATACTAAATGGACTTAGCAGGTCCTCTGTAAGAACAACAAGTGCTCTTAACTGCTGAGCCATCTCTCCAGACCCATAAAAAGTACTAAAATGGAATTACCCTGATGGGGGAACAATACTCCTACCAGACACCATTTGCTACCAATACAAACCCCAGTACCAGGAATAGGTTACCTTTTTTTGAGTTGTTGGGTCAATAGGATACCATCAATGGAATTTTATAGAACCCCAAAACCTTACAGGTTATTGTCAGAAGGCTAAGACAGGAGAACTGTCAGTTCAAGACCAGCCTGGGCTATACTAGAAACACTTAAAAACAAACAAACAAAAACCAAGCAAACAAAAGGATAAACTATATCTAATGAAAACTGTTTATAATTTCTGTTCAACAAAAAAGTATTGACAGTGGTCAGCAAGACGGCTGGGTCAGTAGTCACCTGGAATGCAGCACAGGTAGGGCAGAGACAGTTGACCCCAATGCCTGCTGGTCATCCAGCCTAGACAAATTGCTGTCTCGGGTTCAGTGAGAGACCTTATCACAAAATATAAGGTCGCCAAGTATGGTGGTGCACACCTTTAATCCCAGGACTTGGGAGGCAGAGGCAGGTGGATCTGAGTTCCATGCCAGCCTGATCTAGAGTGAATTACACGTCAGCTAGGATTACAGACAAACCCTGTCTTGAAAAACAAAACAAACAAAAAAAAGCAAATAAAAGCACCTAATGTCAACTTCTAGCCTATACAATGTATATACAGGTAGTTTTAAAAACTCAAGACAGAAACTGAGGTTAAACCTGAAGGTCAGAATAACAAAACAGCCAGTCGCTGGCTCTTACCGCTACCTTAGTTCGAAATGGCAGTCCTGTCTCCAGGAATGTCAGAATGAGACTGAGACTGAGCGCTGTCTCTTCCCGTTTTATATTCCTCTGTAAATTCTGGGATTAGGGGCGTGCAACACTACTGCCTGGTTTCTATGGCAAACTAGTGCGGCCCAGTCTATAGGTATTACCAGTGTGGCTGTTTAACTTTTCTGATCCTCAGGCAAGCTTTATTTATTAAAATACAAATGAAATGCCACTATAGGTAGGCACACATGAACACATACATACATACACTGAGCGTGCATACACACATGTGAGCACAAACACATGCACACATACATACACACACACCTAAAAATAGTATGAAGTTAAAGGGCATTTGCAAATCATGTATCTGACAAAGAATTAATTTGCAGTATGTATAAAGAATTCTTAAAACTATATCACGATACAAAAACTCAGTTAATTTTAAAATGGGTAAAGGATATTTGTAGTCCCAGTTACCAATGGGAGGCTGAGATGAAAGGATCACTTTAACCTACAAATTAGTGACTAGCCTAGGCAATACAGCCAGATCCTCCACCTATGGGGAGGAAAACAGAATACAAAGGACTTACAAAGAAAAATATAGTGCTGGGGAAATGGTTCAAAGGTTAAGAGCACTGGCCACTCTTCCAAAGGTCCTAAATTCAATTTCCAGCAACCACATGGTGGCTCACAACCATCTATAATGAGATCTGGTGCCCTCTTCTGGAGAGTAGGCATACATGCAGACAGAACATTGTATACATAATTAAATTTAAAATATATGTATAACACATACGTAATATATAAAGGGCCAATAAGAACATGAAAATGGTGGGGGAAAAGGATGTGGAACTGTGGTTGGTACGTAAAATGAATAAAAAATTTAAAATAAAAAAATAAAGAACCAAAGTGAACACATATAAACACACAGAAAAAAAGAAAAAAAAACATGAAAAATGCTCACTATCACTAATCACTAAAGAAATACAAACCAAATCAAAATGAGATACCAGCTCACATCCAACAGAAACAAAGCTTGGCATGCCCCTTGGAAATGTCAAGTATTTGCAAGGAGCTGTGTGCTCTGCTGGTGGGAATATATACAGCTATGGTGGAAAACAGTATGGTGGTTGCTCAAAAATTAAAAACTACTAAAGCTAGCAGTGTTGCTCCATGGTACAGTGTTTACCTAATATGCATGAAGCCCCAGAGACAACACCCAACACTCCAAAGACAAAATACCCACCAACCTAATCATGTGATGCAGTAATAATCCCACATCTGGTACATACCCAAAAGAACTAAAAGTGATGTCACAAACAAGTCTTTGTTCTAGGGACAGGGTCTCAACAGTGCAGTCCTCGGTAGCCTGAAACTCACTACTGTGGACTAGACTGACCCTAATCTTTTGATGATCCACCTGCCTCTGACCTCCAAGTACTGCAATTACATGTGTTATCATGTCTGATTTTAAAATATATTTGCATGTTCATGTCCAAAGTAGCATTAGTCACAATAGTTAAGATGTAGGGAAAAAAAGCTAAGTATCTATTGAAGGATGAATTTATAATCAAGTGGAGCATATAAATGTCATAGTGCATTAAAAAGGGAGAGCTTCAAAAAGAAATGAAATTCTCATATATGCTCTAACACTGATGAAGCCTAAAGACATTATAACTAGTGAGATAAACCAGACACTAAGAGATAAGCGCTTTATGATATACATGAGGTAACCAGAGAAGCTGACTTTATAAAATAAAATGGTGGCTGGAGGCCTTAGGGGAAATAAAATGGGGACCTACTATTTAGCAGATATAGAATTTCAATGTTGCAATATAAAAAGAAGTTCTGGAGATGGCTGTACAATGTCATAAATGTACTTGAAAGCACTAAAATATGTTTTTTGTTCTTGTTTATTTTGTTGTTTTTTGGGGGGGTTTGGGACAAGGTTTCTACATAGCCTTGACTGTCCTGGAATTCACTCTGTAGATCAGGCTGGCCTCAAACTCAGGGATCAGCCTACCTCTGCCTCCGGAGTGTTAGAATCAAAAGCCATGTACCACCACTGCCTGGCTAAGCCATGCTCTTAAAAATACTTGAGATATGCTGGGTAGTGGTGATACATGTCTTTGATCCCTGTAAAGTGATGGCCTAGCATAGGAAAAGCCCTGGGTTTAGTCCCTGGTATGGGGCAGTTGAGTGAACCTTGAACCAAAAAGACAGACAGAGAGAAAAACAAATTATCTACAAAGGAACGACACTGCACAAGATCTCTCAACAACACTAGAAACAAAGCGATACCCTGAAGGTAATCACGAAGTATAATATCAAAACAGAATATCAATTAATTTTCTTTTTCTTTTGGTTTTTCGAGACATGGTTTCTCTGTAGCTTTGGAGCCTGTCCTGGAACTAGCTCTTGTAGACCAGGCTGGCCTCAAACTCACAGAGATCTGCCTACTTCTGCTCCCGAGTGCTGGGATCAAAGGCATGCATCACCACCTGGCTCAAATTAGTTTTCAAAATGCAGGTAGGGAGCCAGAGAGATGGCTCAATGATTTAAGAGTATTTGCTGCTCTTGCAAGAGGACCTGGGTTTGATTTGTAGTACCCAAGTTTGACTGCTAGCACCCACATCAGGTAGCTTACAACTGCCTTTACCTCCAGTTCCAGATCTGATGCCCTCTTCTGCCCTCCTCAGGCACCTGCACACATGGGTCACACGAACACAGAGATATATACATATACATACATAAAAATAAAACTTTTTTAATGCAGGGAATATAAAGATATTTTCAAATAGTTGACTTTCAAAGCCAAGTGTGGTGGTGCACAACTGTAATCCCAGCATGTGGGATATAGACAGGAAAATCAAACGCTCAAGGCTATTCTCAGCCATAAAGTGAGCTTAAGGCTAGCCTGAATAGCATGAGACTGGGTCTTTAAAAAAAAAAAAAGTTGACTTTCAATAGACATTCAATACAGATCTTCTAACAGCCAGGTATAGTGACACACACATGCAACTCCAGGAGTCAGACAATATAAGTAGGAGAATCGGGAACTCAAGACCAACCTCAACTATTTATCAAGCTCAAGGCCAGCCTAGACTAAAAGAGACCTTCCACAATATGTGCTTCTGAAAATTACAAACTAATCAAACTTCAAAGCAAAATCAAGATCAGGGAACCACATATGAGTATATGTAAACATTCGTCAGTTCTGTGGGTGGTGTACTAACTTCAGAAGATAATGCAAGAGGAAAAAGGAAGAAACCAGAAGGAAACATAGCCTTGGCAACTATAAGAAGGGAGACTTTGAACAGCACTTAAAATTTCTAAGTCATACATGATTCAGGAAGTACTGAAGGCTTTAATTTATAAACATTCTTTTTAACATATAGAGAAGTCAGAGGACAGTTTTCAAGGAGTCAGTTCTCTCCCTCCACCACATGGGTCCCACAGATCAAACACAGGTCATCAGGCTTGGTGGTAAGCACTTTTACCTGCTGAGCCACCTCACTGGCACAAGAAGTACTGTTACAAATTACAGAGCTCACTAAAAAGTTAGGCCACTACAAATATATAATTATATATGTAACATATATACTATATATACATATATAGTATATATAATCATAAAAAAGTAGATGGGGCTAGAGAGATGGCTAGAAAGATGGTTAACCTCTGCTCTTTCAGAGGACCCAAGTTCAAAAAATCATCTGTAACTCCAGTTCCAGAGGACCCAACACCTGTTTCTGATATTCTTGGAAGCCAGGTATGAATATGGTATACATACATACATTCAGGCAAAAGACTCATGGTGTAGGAGGTCCTTCTGTATTTGTGTTGCTTTCATTGGTTGAATAAAGAAACTGCCTTGGCCTTTTGATAGGGCAGCACTTAGGCAGGCGGAGTAGACAGAACTGAATTCTGGGCAGAAGAAGGCAGAGAGAGAGAGAGCTGCCATGAAGCTGCCAAGTCAGACATGCTGAATCTTTCCCAGTAAGCCATGACCTCATGGTGACATACAGATTATTAGAAATAGGTTGAATCAAAGATGTGAGAATTAGCCAATAAGAGGCTAGAGCTTATGGGTCAAGCAGTAATTCAATTAATACAATTTCTGTGTAACTGGGAGAACTGTCTGTATTCTGTCAATCATATTTTAAAGAAACGCTTAATGGCTGATAGCCAGGCAGGAAGCATAGGCGGGAAAACCAGACAGGAAGTAGAGGTGGGGCAATGAGAACAGGAGAATTCTGGGTAGAAGGAAGCTCTTTCGCCAGTCCTGCCCAGACCACCGAAGAAGCAGGATGTGACCTGCCCTGCTGAAAAAGGTACCGAGCCCTGTGGCTAACATAGATAAGAATAATGGGTTAATATAAGCTACAAGAGCTAATAAGAAGCCTGAGCTAATGGGCCAATCAGTTTATCATTAATACTGACTCTCTGTGTGATTTTCTTTGGGACTTGCCACTGTGGGAACTAGGCAGGACAGAAACCCCAACAAGCAGCCCGGCCCTCATGTTACAGACTCACACACATAAAGTAAATAAAATCTTTTATAAGTATATCATAAACTGGGCAGTGGCGGTGCATACCTTTAATCCCAATACTTGGGAGGCAGAGGTAGGCAAATCTCTGTGTGTTTGAGACCAGCCTGATTTACATGGAGTATTTTAGGACAGTCAGTGTAGGAGGTGCAGCTTAGAGCAAGAATTGGAGAAGCCAGAATTGTTAAGCACAAAGGCCTATTTTCTTCAAGGGAAGGAAATGACCACTGTTCACCCAGAGGGCTGGAGTGGCGGTTGTCTAACAACCTGGTGATCCTTTGCTATTCTATTAGGAGCCAGTCTACACCTGAATCCCCCAAATCCTAAGCATTGTTTAAGCCCTAATCCTGAATTTTGTCTCAGTGAATAAAATCCATCTTTATGAAAGAAGTCCTGTGTACTTCACATCCTTCATCAATAGAATCCATTCTTATGCTTATTACAAATCCTTCCTCCCTGGGCTCTTACCCTAGCACTGTTTATCACTCAATAGAATTCATTCTTATTGTAAAGACCACCAGTGCTTTGCTACTTTGCAAGTTTTGATGTAGCCATCCCAGAAGCTTAGCTGTGATAATAGTCACATAGAGACTGTTTTCCAAAATTTTACTCTGAGTTTAAATGTGTAAGGAAAATGAGAGGTCAGACTGGAAGATTTGACCCAGCACCTGCTAAAGTGATGCTGACCCCTGTTTCATTCCTCACCAGCTCCAATCATTTCCCTGTTGGCCATGACACTTGCAGGGACACCAACCAGCCAGGACTACATAGAGACCCTATCTCAAAAAAACAAATATAAATCAGGCAGTGGTGGCACACACCTTTAACCCCAGCACTCAGGAAGCAGAGACAGAGATCTCTGTGAGTTCGAGGCCAGCCTGGTCTACAGAGTGAGTTCCAGGATAGACTCCAAAAGCTACAGAGAAACCCTGTCTCGAAAAAATAAAATAATTAATAAAATATATACATATATAATAGTGGAATATATATATATAATAGTGGAAAAGTGAATGAAATTCAAACTAAGTCTACAGCATATTTAATAATATTGTGCTTCCTAGGCATAGTAGCAAATGACTATAATTGCAGCACCTGGGAGGTGGAAAAGGAGCAGGAGTTCGAGGTCCTTCAGCAGAGGACCTGTGCCCAATGCCCAACACCCACATGGCAATTCCCAACCACCTGTAACATCAATTTTGGGGGACCTGAAAACTTCCTGTGGCCTGTGAGCCCCAGGCACACACATGATGTACATGCACAGATGCAAATAAAACACCCATTCCCAAAATAAACAGAAAATGTAAAATGAAATTTTTCACACTGCAAAAGACATTGTCAAGAGAATGAAAAGACAGCCAGCAATGGCGCCCACCTTTAATCCTGAGGCAGAGGCAGGAAGATCTCTGAGTTAGAGAACAGCCTGGGGCTACATAGGGAAACCCTGTCTCAAAAAAAAAAAAGAGGCGGTGGGGGAAGTGGGGGGAATAACATAGACTAAAAAAATACAAAAGTTAGGATAAAGGATTATTATTTAAAAAAAAAAAAGTCAGGAATGATGGCATACATCTTAATCCCAGCACTCCAGGAGGTAGGGTGGAGGGAGGCCTCTGTGAGTTCAAAGCCAGCCTTATTTACCTTGCAAGTTCCAGGTCAGTAAAGGACATAATGAATCCTGTCTTTTTTTTTTTTTTTTTTTTTTGACTTTTCGAGACAGGGTTTCTCTTGGCTTTAGAGCCTGTCCTGGAACTAGCTCTTGTAGACCAGGCTGGTCTCAAACTCACATAGATCCACCTGCCTCTGCCTCCCAAGTGCTGGGATTAAAGGTGTGCGCCGCCACCACCCGGCATAAATCCTGTTTTGAAAAATAAAAAAAAACAAGGGCCAGAGAGATGGCTCAGAGGTCAGCACTGGCTGCTCTTCTAGAGGTCCTGAGTTCAATCCCCAACAGCCACATAGTGGCTCACAACCATCTATACTGAGAACTGGTGCCCTTTTCTGGTGTACAGACTGAGCACTGTCTATATAAGAAGTAACTAAATCTTTTTAAAAAATCCAAAACTATTAATAAATTCTACTGATGCTAACATTATATTATCATTTGCACTAAGTTTTCTGGTTGCAATGACCCAAAAAAAACCCTGACAGAAATAGGGAGGGCAGATATAATTGGCTCACAATCTCTTAAATTTCAGTCCATGGTAGGCTGGTTCTGTATTGCTGGGTTGGTAGGAGAGCAAAGAGCCCTTCAACTAACTGTAGCAAGTTAGCAAGAGCAGAGGAAGCAGAGCAAGAGAATGCCTGAAGAAGCTGGCTGCTGGTTTCTGCTTTTATTCCATCTAGGGTCACAGACTGTGAAGCCCAAGCTGGCCTGGACCTTCCTATATAGACCAGGCTGGCCTCAAACTCACAGAGATCTGCCCGCCTCTGCCTCCTGAGTGATTGCACAACCACCACCCAGCACATTAAATTTTCTTATGACTAGTAGCACAATGGGTTTTGTCTATATGAACATCTTCACCAATATATTACTAAGATGCAAGACTACAATGGACTAATCACTAAGTATTAGGAATTTTTTATTGCCATTATATTCTTATGAGATCACTGTCATGCATGCTACTAGCTGAAACACTATGCTACACTAATGTAAAACTTAATACTGGAGCTAGTGAGATACAAGTCACATCAAAGCATGAAGATTTGACTTAGGATCTAGCACCTACATAAAAAAGCCAGGTGTCCTGAAAATGAAAAACTTCTGTAAAGCAAAGGACACGGTCAACAAGACAAAACAACAGCCTACAGAATGGGAAAAGATCTTCACTAACCCCACATCAGACAGAGGTCTGATCTCCAAAATATACAAAGAACTCAAGAAATTGGACACCAAAAGATCACATAATCCAATAAAAAAATGGAGTACAGACCTAAACAGAGAACTCTCAACAGAAGAATCTAAAATGGCTGAAAGACACTTAAGGAAATGTTCAACATCCTTAGTCATCAGAGAAATGCGAATCAAAACAACTCTGAGATTCTATCTTACACCTGTAAGAATGGCCAAGATCAAAAACACTGATGACAACTTATGCTGGAGAGGTTGTGGGGAAAGGGAACACTTCTGCATTGCTGGTGGGAGTGCAAGCTGGTACAACCCCTTTGGATGTCAGTGTGGCGATTTCTCAGAAAATTTGGAAACAACCTTCCTCAAGACCCAGTAATACCACTTTTGGGTATATATCCAAAGGATGCTCAATTGTGCCACAAGGACATGTGCTCAACTATATTCATAGCAGCTTTGTTTGTCATAGCCAGAACCTGGAAACAACCTAAATGCCCCGCTACCAAAGAATGGAGAAGGAAAATGTGGTACATTTACACAATGGAGTACTACACAGCAGAAAAAAATAACAGCTTGAATTTTGCAGGAAAATGAATGGAGCTAGAAAACATTATTTTGAGTGAGGTAACCGAGACACAGAAAGACAATTATCACATGTACTCACTCATAGATGGTTTATAAACATAAAGCAAAGAAAGACAGCCTACAAACCACAAACCCAGAGAACTTAGACAACAATGAGGACACTAAGAGAGACTTCCATAGATCTAATCTACATGGGAAGTAGAAAGTATAAAAAGACAAGATCTCCTGAGTAAATTGGAAGCATGGGGACCTTGAGGGAGGGTTGAAGGGTGGAGGGGAGAGGCAGGGAAGGGAGCAGAGAAAAATGTAGAGCTCAATAAATATCAATAAAAAATGTATATAAAAAAAAAGCCAGGTGCAGGTGCACACATCTGTAACCCCAGCACTGGCAGGGGAAGGAGTGCAATAGGTGGATGCCTGGGGCTTGCTGCATACATACATATGAACACACATATGCACAACATACACAAAACCCTGTTAATATCATTGGAATTAGAATAATGAGTATAACAAAACACTTTATATTATTTTCGTAAGTTTCCTATGACCTAAAATAGTTCAAAGTCAAACATTTGGGCTGGGGGATATGGCTCAGTTGGAGTGCTTGCTTAAAAGCTCTCATGTCAATCCCTAGCACAACACACAAACAAAACAGGTGTAGTGGTGCATGCCTGTAATCCCAGCACTCTGGAGGGGTTGGCTGATAGGATCAGAAGTTCAAAGTCCTCCTCAGCTATTCAGTAAGTTCAAGGCCAACTTGAAATTTTGTCTCAAAAAAAAAGGAAAGAAAAAAATAATTATTGGGGCTGGAGAGATGGCTCAATGGTTGGGGATTTCCTGTTCTTTCAAAGAACCCGAATTTGATTCCCAGAACCCATATCAAGTGTCTCCAGAACTGGCTGGGCAGTATAGGACACACCTTTAATCCCAGCACTCCAGGAGGCAGAGGCAGGTGATAGCTGAGTTTGAGGCCAGTCTGGACTACAAAAGCTAGTTCCAGGATAGCCGGTGCTGTTACACAGAGAAACCCTATCTTGAAAACCAAAAAAATAAAGTGTCTTGGAACTGCCTGTATGAAAGAAACTTCAACTCCAAGAGATTCAATACCTTCTTTTGGCCTCTTGAGGGTACCCACACACAGATAGCACACACTCACACACACACATATACAAATATTTTCATATATATATATACATAGAGAGAGAGAGAGAACACTAATGTAGCATGCGCAAAGCTCATGCAATATTACCAGCATTGCAAACATGGGAAGGAACGAGGGAGAGAGTGAAGGGAGCACAAGAGGGACAAGTGTTATAACTACGAACGACTTAAAAGAGGTCAGGACAAAATGGGGAAGAAAAGGCTCAGGACTAGAAGGAGGTACTACCAGGGTACCACTAACTATCTCTTTCTGGTCTGTGGCTGGCAGATATATTTAGTGAAAATTCATTAAATGATATGAGTATTACATTTTAATCTATCGCATTTCCCCAGAAGTATTTTAACTACTTACTTTAGTGTACTGGGATTTTGCCTGCATGTGTGTAGTGTCAGCAGAGGCAAGAGGGCTTCCAATTCCTAACTGGAGTTGTTAGCCACTGTACTGGTGCTAGGACTCGAACCTTGATCCTCTGAAAGAGCACAAGTGCTTTGTTACCACTAAGCTCAAGTACTTTGTTACCACTAAACAATCTTTTCAGCTCATTAATTTTTATTTATTTTATTTTTTGTTTTTTGTTTTTTTGAGAGAGGGTTTCTCTGTAGCTTTGGAGCCTGTCCTGGAATTAGCTCTTGTAGACCAGGCTGGTCTCAAACTCAGAGATCCACTGCCTCTGCCTCCTGAGTGCTGGGATTAAAGGCGTGCACCACCACAGCCCAGTGCCCATTAATTTTGTTGTTGTTGTTGTTGTTGTTTGTTTTTCGAGACAGGGTTTCTCTATAGCTTTGGTGCCTGTCCCAGAACTAGCTCTTGTAGACCAGGCTGGCCTCGAACTCACAGAGCTAAAGGCGTGCGCCACCACCGCCTGGCGGCCCATTAATTTTTTTAAAGAGTTATCTACTTTATTTTATGCATATGAGTGTTTCCCTGCATGTATATATGAGCACCATGAGCTTGCCTGGTTCCCTTGGAGGCCAGATGAGGGTGTCAAATCCCTGGAACCGGAGCTGCAGGCAGTTGTAAGCTGCCATGTTGGTGCTGGGAACTTAACCTGGATCTTTTGCAAGAGCAGCAAGTGCTCTTAGCCACTGAACCATTTCTCCAGCCTCCACCTCAAGTATTTTTTAAGATAGTTTTACCTCTCTTAATAAAGATAGAAAGATTTAAAAATTCTCTCAATTTAAAGCAGTAACTACAAGTAAAAAAGGCAAACCTAGGACACTAGGCCCAGGGGAGCCCTGAAAATAAACCTAGCCTACTATTCTCCTCATTTTGGACACCAGATCTACTATCTTTTTTGTTGTTATTTGATTTTTTTGTGGGCTTTTTTTTTTTGCGACAGGGTTTCTCTATCTGTTCTGGAACTCACTGTAGACCAGGGTGGGCTCCAACTCAGAGATCCTCCTGCCTCTGCTTCCGAGTGCTGAGATCAAAGGTGTGCGCCACCACACCTGACTTCGATTTCCTATCTTTTCAAAGATGAATTGGAGAGCTACCCAACTCAAATAAGATTCACAATTTATAAAAAATGATGGCTAATACTGTCTAACTGACAGGATATAGAATCCTAAAGAGACAAGGCTCTGGATATGTCTATGAAGCACTGTCTAGGGCTGGAGAGATGGCTCAGTGGTTTGGCTTTGTTTTGTTTTGTTTTTTGTTTTCTTTGTTTTGTTGTTTTGTTTTTCGAGACAGGGTTTCCCTGTGGCTTTGGAGCCTGTCCTGGAACTAGCTCTTGTAGACCAGGCTGGCTTCGAACTCACAAGATCCGCCTGCCTCTGCCTCCCAAGTGCTGTGATTAAAGGCGTGCGCCACCACCACCCGGTTAGATGGCTCAGTGGTTAAGAGCACTGACTGCTCTTCTAGAGGACCCGGGTTCAATTCCCAGCACCCACATGGCAGCTCACAACTATCTGAAGATCCAGTTGCAGGGGATGCACATAAAAAAATAAAGTTACATAAACCATAAAAAATATTAAAAAAAAAGAACTGTCTAGACAGAAGGCTAACTAGGGTACCCACCATAACTACGAGCAGCACCCCTGGGTTGGAGTCCCAGAAGGCATTAAAAGAAAGCTATGAACTGCTAGCTGGTATCCCTCTCTATTTCATGACTGCAGCTACAATGTGACCACCTGCTTCAAGCTCTTGCTACCATGACTTCTCCACCACAATGGATTGTACTTCAAATACAAGCTAAAGTAAACCCTTCTGGAGGTGGAAAATGCCTCAGTGGTTAAGATGGCTTGCTGCTCTTTCAGAAGAAAATAAGCACCTAGCACCTACATGAGGTGGCTCACAACTGCCTATAGCTCCAGTTCCAGGACGTCTGACACTCTCTTCTGGTCTCTACACATGGCAGAAACACATACATAAGAATAAAATTAATTTTTTTAAGATTTATTTACTTATTTATGTATACAATATCCTGCCTGCATGTATGTCTGCACACCAGAAGAGGGCACCAGGTCTCATTACAGATGGTTGTGAGTCACCATGTGGTTGCTGGGAATTGAACTCAGGACCTCTGGAAGAGCAGCTAGTGCTCTTAAACTCTGAGCCGTCTCTCCAGCCCCCTAAAATTAATCTTTTTTTAATATTTATTTATTTATTATGTATACAATATTTTGTCTGTGTGTATGTCTGCAGGCCAGAAGAGGGCACCAGACCTTATTACAGATGGTTGTGAGCCACCATGTGGTTGCTGGGAATTGAACTCAGGACCTTTGGAAGAGCAGGCAATGCTCTTAACCACTGAGCCATCTCTCCAGCCCCCTAAAATTAATCTTTTTAAAAATAAAAAATAACCTTTCCTTCTTAAGTTGCTTTTGTCAGCTACTGCATCACACCAATAAAAAAAGTAACTAAGACAGTGTGAATTACAAAATACAAACTGGAGCTGGGCATGGTGACTCACTCCTATAATTCCAGCACTCAGGAAGAAGAGGCGGGCAGATCTCTGTGAGTTTGAGGCCAGCCTGTTCTATACAGGAAAGTCCAGGCCTGCTCAGGCTACACAGTGAGACATGTAAAAAAAAAGAAGAAAAAGAAAAAGGAAGAAAAGGAGAAACAAGGCTTCTAATTTTAGACATAAACACTT
This sequence comes from Ondatra zibethicus, assembly GCA_004026605.1. Taxonomy (NCBI): domain Eukaryota; kingdom Metazoa; phylum Chordata; class Mammalia; order Rodentia; family Cricetidae; genus Ondatra; species Ondatra zibethicus. The sequence goes on along the minus strand of PVIU01003427.1, from coordinate 121,500 downwards.
CACTAAAAACAGATTGATTATTCAAAACAGATACAGATTAATTCTAAATTCATCCAAGTGACTACTCATAAAACAGAACAAGAAGAAAAAAGCATTACTATGTATGCCTGCTGCTGTAGGAATCCTAATAACTAGATGTTAAGTCAAAAATTTTTCTATCCTTCCTGTAATAAAAGTCAAAAAATGAAGGCTGGCTGGAAAGTGGTGGTGCAGGCTTTTAGTTCTACCACCTGGGAGGCAGTGGCATGCAGATCTCTGAGTTCAAGGCCAGCCTGGTCTATAGAGCTAGTTCCAGAACAGTCAGCACTACAGAGAAACTCTGTCTCAAAAGAAAGAAAAGGCTGGGAGGTGGCTCAACTGGTAAAGTGCTTACCATGCAAACATTGCAGTGGCATGTGCCTATAGTCCCAGCATCAGGATGGCAGTGATAGGAAGATCCCTGGGGCTTGGTGAATTAGTTAAGTCCAATCAAATCAGTGAACTCCAGGTTCAATGAGAGACTGTCTCAAAAAATAAAGTAAAATGACTGAGGAAAACACTTAACATTCACCTCTGACCTCCACATTCATGTGTGCACACACATGTACATGCACCTGCACGGGCACAAACACATGAACACAGGCCAAAAAACTTAGAAAATGTTCTATATAAATGAGAGTAATAGTTTTTTGTTTTCACTCAAGAACAATCCAAGTTAAAACAAGCTTCAAACTCTTCCTCTGTACAGTGAATTTATGTTTACATGTGTGTATTTACAGAAGTATAGACACAGAAACACATACACACCTGGACAGTCTACTAAGGCTCTCTGTGCATCAGTTTGTCAGAGTGCGTACTTCAATACAAACCTAAAGTGAAGAGAGAGAAAACAATCTTTTGTGTAACATTTTCTACTTTTATAGTAGAGATATATATTGCCTACCTCTCATTTTAAAATACACTATTTCCATGGTTACATATTTAATTAACCAGGTATACCCACACCCCTATTCACAACAGCAACATTAGCCATAGCATCTTTAGTGAGTACTGAGACTAATAACAGATGGCTACTATAATTGCTATTGTATGTTTATATTCCCTCTGAAATATATTTAGGGTTTTTTTTGATAACTTTCAGATTTATAAAATTTATCTTATTTGTTCGAGAAGCGGGCACACAAGCCACAGCACCTGTGTGGAGGTTAGAGGACAATTCTATGGGATCCGTTCTCCTTTTCCCTTCACCTGGGATCTGGGGATTAAAGGTCTGTATCATCAGCTTGCACAGGAAAGGCTTTCCCTGAACCATCTTGCCAGTATTCTTTCAATAGTTTTTAGGTTTCATAAATATCCTTTCTTTTTTTTTAATATTTTTATAGGTTATTTAACTTTTTTTATTTTTTTATGTGCATTGGTGTGAAGGTGTGAAGTGTTAGATCCCCTGGAACTGGATCTTTCAGACAGCTGTGAGCTGCCATGTGGTTGCTGGGAATTGAACCCAGGTCCTCTGGAAGAGCAGTCAGTGCTCTTAACCACTGAGCCATCTCTCCAGCCCCATAAATATCCTTTCATAATATTCCTCTTTACTTTTGGCTTACACTAATTAATTTCATTTCTAATAAGTCAAACCTGTAATGTAGCAAGAGAAAAATAAGCCTTAAATATTTTGTAACAAAGAAATGTTTGGGATTGAGAGACAGCTCAGCAGTCTGGAGCATTTATTACTTCTGCAAAGGATCCAAGCTCAAATCCCAGCACTCATGTAGAGCAGCTCACAACCACCAGTCCAGAACCTGACACCTTCAGCTTTCTTGGACAGCTGCACTTAAGTGGACACATTCATACACAGACACACTCACACACAGACACACTCACACACATACAGTTCTTAAAAAATAGTACAAGTAGCCGGGCGGTGGTGGCGCACACCTTTAATCCCAGCACTCGGGAGGCGGAGGCAGAGGCCAGCTTGGTTTGGAAAGTGAATTTCCAAGATAGACAGGTGTTACATAGAGAAACCCTATCTTGCGAAGAGGGGCAGTAATAGTGCAATTAAGTCTGGTCGGGTGGCTCACAACTCCATCTCTGGGGATCTGATGTCCTCTTCTGATCACTGCCAGGGCCTACACACAAGCACGCACATGACTACACACAAGCACGCACATGACTACACACAAGCACGCACATGACTACACACAAGCACGCACATGACTACACACAAGCACGCACATGACTACACACAAGCACGCACATGACTATACACAAAAGTCATCAAATTTAAAAAGAAAAACCAGCAGAACCAGGCATGGTGGAATGTGCCTGTGATTTCAGCCAAAAAACAGTGAGCGTGAAAAGAAGAGCAAGACCCTATCTCAAAACCACCATCAAGGCTTAGGAGAGCACAAAGAAAACAATTTTGTGTTTCTCTACTGAGAAGTGCTGGCATACACTTGGATGTTTACAGCTGTCTTTTTAAAGCCTCTCTCCCGTTCTTAATATAGACTGTAAATCCTACAAAATTGATACTAACATTAATCCCATTTTACAGATGAAGAAACTGAGGCCCATTGTACAGTCAGGATTTAAAACAAGGAATGCCAGCTCCAAGACTTATCTCCTTAATTAATATAAGAAATCAAAATTGTAATTTCTGCCCCAGCCACAATGACTTAGGCCTGTAATGCTAGCACTCATAAGACTAAGGCAAGTGGACTAATGCAAGTTTAGATCACCTGGAGCTACATAGTAAGTTCTAGGTCAGCCTGTGCTACAGTGAAACCCTGTCTCAAAAAAAAAAAAAACCAAAAAAACAAAAACCAAGTGTAAAGCCAGGAAGAATGGCTCACATCTATAACCCTACTAGCACTGGGGAAGCAGGTAAGAAGAAAGAGGTGGACACCCGCTAGCAAGCCAGCCAGGCTAGCCAATCAGACTTTCTCAGATAGACAGGGTGCAGAGCACTGGAAAAGGGGCTTGAGCTCTCATCTCACATGTGCACTTGTTCACAGACAATGGCGTTCACATGTGCACATACACATTGAAACAGAGAGAGCAGTATAATCCATAAATAAGTCACTAGTCCTGTGAAGAGCTTCAAAAGGACAGTGAAAGAAAAAACTCTTTAGCCAGGCGGTGGTGGCGCACGCCTTTAATCCCAGCACTCGGGAGGCAGAGGCAGGCGGATCTCTGTGAGTTCGAGGCCAGCCTGATCTACAGAGCTAGTTCCAGGACAGGCTCCAAAGCTACAGAGAAACCCTGTCTCGAAAAACAAAAACAAAAAAAAAATTTCTACCTCTCTCTTTTTTCTTTTTTTTTTTAGGAGAGCACAGGTGTGGAAAAGTTAGAGGATAACTTTCAGGAGTTATCCTGAAACTCCATGTACCCTGTGGGTCCCAGAGAAGGAGCTATGGTCAGCAATCTTGGTGTCAAGCACCTTTACCCATTGAACTATCTTGCCAGCCCCAATTTACATTTAATCGGCTTTAAAATCCTTACAAACTCCCACCCTGGTTTCTTCTGGGATCCATTATGACACATACTGCAATGCATCTAAAAGATTGTGAAAAGAATGTACATCCTAGCGGGGCGGTGGTGGCGCACATCTTTAATCCCAGCACTCGGGAGGCAGAGGCAGGTGGATCTCTGTGAGTTCGAGACCAGCCTGGTCTACAAGAGCTAGTTCCAGGATTGCTAAGGCTGTTATTCAGAGAAACCCTGCCTCGAAAAACAAAACAAAACAAAAGAAAAAAAAAAGAATGCACATCCTATTTAAAGGTGGGGTTTTGTTATTACTCCTATTTTCCTACTGCTGGACATCCAAATAAGGTTTAGGTAATTACCCTACCACTGAGCTATGGCCCAGCCCTCAAACTGTTCTGAAAGCTCACAGCTCAGTTAAGAATTTTGGCTGCATGGGTAAAACTTGCATATGCCAAGGACACATTCACAAGGGTGGAGAGGAGGGAATTATAGTCACAAAATATTAATAGGAATAATTAAAACTCAACTTCCTTTCTTAAGTAAACGGCATGTAATTAAGGTAACTGGGGCGTTTAATAAGGTCTCCGGCCTTTCTTAGCAAATGTAAGCGCTGCATTCCTGAAACTGCAACCACATGCCAGCACTGTGCTACAGACACCATGTCTGCCATAACACTAAGCTAGTTCCAGGCACAAGATGTTCTAAAACTAAGCCCGTCCAGAGCCAGTACACAAGCGTGACAGAACCAGAGGTCTGGCCATTGAAGTTATCTCCTGATGCGATCTGAGAACGGACACACCAATTCTAGTAATGGGACAGTGGTGTAAAGCTTTACCTAAATCGCTGACGTTAACCGGTGAAACGGAAAGAGCAAAATGCAAAACAGATTTAGACACTTTATATTCAACTTTGAATTCTGCCACACTGAAAAAAGACAAATAAGTTAAACCGTATTTCCTGGTTAAGATGATATCAAACCATTAAGGGAACAAAAAACAAGTGACCCAGGAAAAAAAAATATAAGTTAAATGAAAGCCGGCAGCAGAGTCTGTAGAGGAAGGCAGGTATGTGGGCTAGGGAGTCCGAGCCCCTTGAGATGGAATGAGGAAAGACTGAAGCATTCAAAGACTCGAAGGCACGTTCAGCAACTACCATAGAAAAAGCACGAACCTGCTGTTTCTGCTAACTGTTTTTGTTGCTGCAGCGTTGGAAATCAAACCCAGGGCTTTAGGAATGCTCAGCAAACACTGTCCCACCGAGCTACAAGCAGGCTATACAAGGCCGGTAACTATTTCAAATGGAAAGGGGTAACAACATGGGGTCCAGAGTCCCGCCCGGCATCATAGAGGGGAGCTTTGTTCCAAGTGCATCCCCGAGATTAGACCCTCCCCCTCCTCGCAGAGGCAGATCTGGTCCACAGATGAATACACCGAGCCCACACAAAGCACGGGAACACGGGCGAGTGTCCACGCACGTCACCGTGCCATCTCTCGGCGGGAACCCACGGGCACTTTCCCACTGCTCTGTGCACAGCAACCACGGGTCTTGCCGAATTCCTCCGAGACCTCGGATCGAGAATGGAACCTCTATTTGAAAGCAAAAGTTACTTAGGGGAGCCTGGGGGTCTCCCGGTACGTAGAGCTTTGGAACTCTGAGAAGCGCCCGGCAGAAATGAGAGGCTTCTGGATCACGAAGCCGGGAGGAAAAGTCAGAAGACCTGAGTGAAAATCCAGGCAGCCCTTGCCCTTCCAGATCCTGGAGGAGGGCGAGCCTGCAGGCTTCCGAGCCTCATCAGGCACTGGGGGGAGGAGGGGAGGGTTGCTTAGCCCGGCTGCCCAGAAACCCTGCGGAGCAGCGAGCCCCGCGACAAGAAGTCCCGCGACGAGACGGGGGGGCCGACAGGCAGGGACCGCGCCCGGTCCAAAGGCCCCGGCGTGCAGGCCCGCGCCCTTTCCCGGACCTTACCGGCCGCTCGGTGCAGAGGGGCGGGCGGCGCGCACAGCCCTCGGCCCACGTCCGGGACGCGTCTTCGGGAGCTGCCGCTCCTCAGGCAGAGCCAGGTCGGGTCAGAGCGAGCGAGCTTCCACCCGCGCAGCCGCGGCCTTCGCGACGCTCCCGCACGCGTCCGCAGCCTGCGGTGGCAGGAAGGGTCAAGGCGCGCCCCGCGTGCCAGGCAGCGACGGCCGCACAGCCCAGCGCGCCCGACGCCGCCCGCCCTCAGCGACACGGCCGCGGCGCCGCTTCCCCCGCGCTCGCTTTGGCGGCGGAGCAGCACGGTGCACGCCGATTGGTCGTCCGGGATCCTGACGCGCGGCGACGCTCTCCACGGATTGGCCGGGCCGCGGTGCGTGTAGGGAGTAAACAAAACCCGCCCCCGGGCTCGCCGCCGAGGGGAGGGGTCGAGGTGGGTGGCGGGCTCCCCGGAGCTCGCACCGGCCCTTTGACCTCCGCGGTCGCGCTCCCCACTAGGGGCCGCCCTGCAGCCCTGCCGGCCGCTGGTCCCCTGCCACCTCCGGGGGCGGCCGCGCGGCCTGAGGCCTGAATGGCTCAGCTCGCCCTTCCCCCTTCAGCCCCGCACCTCACCTCCGCCCACCACCTGGCTTCTCTCAGTTCTAGAGTGTGGTTCTCTTTTTCATCCCACCTCTCTTGGGAAGACCAGAATTAAGGTCCTTACATCTCATCACGGACCTTCGACGAGCCACTACTCCAGAAGTAGCTGAGAGGCAGACGGACAATAATGACCCTGAGGCCATGCGTGGACCCCAGAGGAGGTGGTCCTACTTCAATTCCTGGAGAAGTGTAGATACAAATTAGACCAGATCACAACAACCACGTCGAAGTCGAACAGAAAGTGGAGACACACACCCAAGTACCTGGTCATTTATTAAACACTCAGTTTGATGTGGTGGCTCACGTCTTTAATCCCCGTGCTCAGACAAAGGCAGACACAGGCAAAGCTATGCGAGTTTGAGACCTTAGCCAACCTAGCGAATTCAGACCCAGGAAGGGCTTCACAGTGAGACATTGTCAAAAAAGAAAAAAAAGTGGGGGGGGTGCCATTTCAGGTGCATATGTAAAATCCTGTGTGAGCCTTTGTTACTGCAGAAGGTTGGAAGTAAAATAAGAGAATCTGACTTTTAAATAATAATCCCAGCATGCAGGAGGCAGAAGCAGGCGGATCCCTGTGAGTTTGAGGCCAGTCTAGTCTGGTCTACAGAGCAAATTCCAGGACAGCCAGGACTTCACAGAGAAACCCTGTCTCGAAAAAACAAAATAAAATAAATTAAAAATTTAGATACTTTGATCTTTGTCATTTTAATTTCTTTATAACTCAGTGAGCCAAACACAATTTGTGATGCTGGGGATATGTATACAAAAAGAGTCAAAAATTCTTAGCTTCATTGATTTTATGTTCCAATGAGGTGGGAAGATGATCGTCAAAATACTAAAAGAAATCTAAGCCAGGCAATGGTGGTGCATGCCTTTAATCCCAGCACCCTCAAGTGATAGTAATCCCCGTACTCCGAGGTAGAAGCAAAAAGTCAGAAGTTCAGGCTGGAGAGATGGCTCAGAGGTTAAGATCATTGCCTGCTCTTCCAAAGGTCCCAAGTTCAATTCCCGGCAACCACATGGTGGCTCACAACCATCTGTAATGAGGTCTGGTGCCCTCTTCTGGCCTGCAGACATACACACAGACAGAATATTGTATACATAATAAATAAATAAATATAAAAAAAAGTCAGAAGTTCAAAGTCATCCTCAGCTACAAAGCCATTTGATGCCATCCTGGCCTACATTACCCTGTATTTCACAAAAACAGGTCCAACAACAACAAAGCTACTATATTTCATGATGGTACAGATATAAAAATAAATTAAGCATAGAACTTAAGTAGTGTGATAAGGGACAGCAACTCTAAGAGGGTACTACTAAGTAAATATCAGCCCAGAGTGGTGGCATGTGCTTCTGGAAGGCAGAACCAGGGGTTTAAAACCAACCTGGTCTACATGAGATCCTTTCTCAAAAATATAGAGATACAATAGAGCGGTGGTAGTGCATGCCTTTAATCCCAGCACTCGGGAGACAGAGGCAGGCGGATCTCTGTGAGTTTGAGGCCAGCCTGGTCTACACAGCCAGTTCCAGGACAGGCCCCAAAGCTATACAGAGAAACCCTGTCTCGAAAAACAATAGATAGATAGATAGATAGATAGATAGATAGATAGATAGATAGATAGATAGATGGATGATATATAAAATATAGAGATAGATAGATAGAGAAGAATAAATGTATAAAGAGATAAGGGGGACAAGAGAACAAACAATTTGGCTCTTTCTTTGGAAGAATTGGAGACAATTTCTGCTGCACAATGTTCACGGGTAAAATCCTCAGAATTCCAAAAATACCACACATGGTAGTCCTGTGAGTGATTCTAAAATCCAAAAAACTTCAATTGAAGTTTTCCACTGACTAGTGAATTTGGATTAATTTAATTTCCACAAGAAATTTTGTTAGGGTATTGTGTTCAGCTTATTTAGTAAATCCCATGCCAGGTGTTAGTGGCACACACCTTTAAGCCTAACATTAGGGAGGCAGAAGCAGACAGATCTCTGAGTTTGAGGCCAGACTCATCTACAGAGTGAGTTCCTGAATAGCCAAGGCTACACAGAGAAACCCTATCTCAAACAAACAAACAAACAAAACAAAAACAACAAAATTACCAATCTTGGCATTAAAGATACAAAAGTCAGCATGGCAGAAAAAAAAAATCTTTACCTCGATCCAGTAGAGAATTATGAAGTGCCTCAACATGTATAGCTACAGGGAAGCAGAGACATGAACTGTGGGGGAATGTGGAGAAAGGAGTGCCCAGGACCTCACTCCAGGTCAAGGAACTGCTACATGTCCAAGCTGGAATGGGAGGGAATGTGTGGAAATCAGAGTACTTGCAGAAATGGGTTCTTTTCTTCTGAGAGTCTCAGGGATTAAAATCAAGCTGTCAGATTTGGCAGCAAATGCCTATAACCCCTGATCCGTCTTGCCACATTCCCTTAAACTCTTTCTAAGGTGAAAGGCTTGAAAGAGAAAACATAAGTTGAGCCAGTCACATGGTGCACGCCTTTAGTCTCAGCACTCGGGAGGAAGAGACACGCAGATTTCTTTGAGTTCCAATCCAGTCTGGTCTACACACTGAGTTCCAGGCAAGCCTGGGCTGCATAGAGCAATCATGTCTCAAAAAGCCAAAAGAAAAACAGAAGTAAGTTGAACTATATGAAGCTACTATGTGGTTTGGTGTCCTCTTGTGAGCATTCGCATGAGACATGCAATACGAACAGTAAATGTTCAATAAGTATGCCATCTGTTCTTTAGCATTGCTTTTGAAACAGATAACTTAAAAGTCCACAGTACTTTCCAAAGCCACAAAAGCTAAATCCACAGGAGAAGGCTTCAAATTTTCCACACATGAGTTTGATCTAGCTGTGAATTTCCATGACCTAATGAGGGTATGCTGTAAAAGACAGTAAATGCTAGTTTCACAGCAGGCCAAGAATTCAGAACAAGGAAGAACAGCTTGGTTTTGAAGCCAAATACTGAAAGTTCTCCGGTACAGAATAAATTGAGTTGCTACAGGGATGAAAATTCATGTAAATCAATTTTTCATTCCCACTCATAGTTTCAATTTAGCAATGCGCACAAACAGCTTTCTGTCTACCTTCTCATCTCTCCATTAAGAGATCCTATTTCCTTTGAAAAAGAAATGAAGTCTTCACCATCTCCAATGCCAGAGAATAGATGTCTGAGCTGTGACGGCACATCTATTGATTCAGCACTTATTAGGCACTTACTGTGTGCCAAACACTGAGCAAAGATTGGAAACACAAACATAAATGTCTCAGGAGATCTCGTGATCTTAGAAAACCCCTCGGCTCACCCAGCTCACTTTATGCCTTATCAGCTAAACTTACCTTACTCCAAAAAGGAGTCTCTTAGGCCATCCATTTCCAGCTCTCTCCCCATGAAATTTTGTCTGCCTTGCTAACATTTAATAAAGATGTAATGATCCACTTGGATCTGTAGCCTGCTGAGCTGTGAGTGCCTTCGGAGTCAGAGCGACTCATTTTCAGTGCCATTATTGACAAATATACAGCAGCTAGCCAGTAAGTACATTTGGAAGAAGAAGCACAGTATAATGAACACGGTGTGGTATTGCACATCTGTCATCCTAGGTATTCAGAAGATTGAGACCACAGAGTTGCGAGTTCAAGACCAACCTAGGGTACATAGTGAGTTCAAAAGCAACCCGAGAAACTCTGTCCTAAACTAAATTTCAAAATGACAAAGACTGGGCACGTAGCTCACTGGGAGAGCATTTGCCCATTGCCTATTGCCTACAAGTCCCTGAGTTCAGTTACCAAAGAGATACACAGATAAAGTCACCTTAGTCAGGCATGGTGATTCTGGCCTAGACTGGCAGCACTATGGGGAGGCAGAAGCAGGAAGTTCAGGGAATTCAAATCTAGACTCTATAACATAGTGAGTCCAAGGCCAGCACAAATGAAGAAACTCTACAAGAAAACAGTCTCAAAAACGTACAAACACAGAGCTGGTGATTTGGCTCCATGAATATCTCAGGGTTTCTATTGTTGTGCTGAAACACCATGAACAAAAAGCAAGTTGGGGGGGGGCTTGTTTGGCTTACACTTCTGGGTGACAGCCCATCATCAAGGAAGTCAGGACAGGAACTCAAATAGGGCAGAAACTGGAGGCAGGAGCTGAAGTAGAAGCCACAGTGGAGTGATGTTTACTGGCTGCTCCTCAGGGCTTGCTCAGCCTGCTGTCTTTCGTTTTTTTATATTTTTATTTTACATGCATTGGTGTTTTGCCTGCATGTATGTCTGTGTGAGGATGTCGGGTCCCCTAGAACTGCAGTTACAAACAATTCTAAGTTGCCATGTGGATGCTGGGAATTGAACCTAGGTCCTCTGGAAGAGCAGTCAGTGCTCGTAATCACTGAGCCATCTCTCCAGCCCCTCAGCCTGCTTTCTTATAGAATCCGGGACCACCATAATGGCATCATCCACAATGAGCTGGGTCCTACAGCTGGCTCTGATGGAGGTATTTTCTCAGCTTAGTTTCCCTCCTTTCAGATGACTCTACCTTGTGTCAAATTGACATAAAACTAGCCAGGAAAATAGGTAAAGGTTCTTGCTACATAATCCTGATGTCCTGATAAGGAGTTAAATCCCCAGAGCTCATGATGGAAGGACCAACAACTCCTAAAAGCTGTCCTCCAACTCCCACAGGCACTCGAGGGCACACACAAGTCTGCACTCACTCACATAAATAGTAATAATAAACAAGGAAACTTTTAGCAGTCAACCTTCCTTGTAAATATGTGTGCCACAGCACCACTGATGGGAAGGGAGCGATGAAAACCGCAGGCTTGTTAAAGTCTGGGCCTCTCCAGCTTTAATGTCCTAGGAATCACCCGGGGAATTCTCATTAAACTTTATATTACAAGGTATGGCCTAGATTCCACATTTCCTACAAACTCCCAAAGGGATGCTGCTACCGCTTCATCAGCCAAACACAATATGAGCCCAAACACCCCTTTTGACCCCTTTTTAATCACAAAGAAAAGTCTGCTGTCAGAACAGTTACAAATATGATATTTTTAAGCATCCTCTTCTATATCCAATCCATTCATTGACTGAAGGAAGAAAAAGCACTTGAGGGAAACGTCAAGTCAATCTGGGTGCTGTCTGGGAGCTATTCTCTTGAATGTACAGATGAACCACCCACCGTAGCAGTACAGGGTGGGACAGAGGCCTTGAACTTGAAATACGGCCTATCCCTCGTTCATTGGAGTAGTAGAAGAATTTCAGTTACTCTACATGAAAGCAACTGCTTAATTTCACCTCTAATCTTATTTACCTGCTTAGAAAAGATCTCACTCTTGTAGCCCAGGCTGGCCTGGAACTCTGCATCCTCCTGCTTCTTCTTGGCTATATAGAGAATTCCAGTCTAGCCTAGGCTTAGAGGAGCCTCTATCTCAAAAAGCAAATAATTTTTTTAAAAAATGTATAAATTCTTACTGATAAACAACTTTTTGGATTTTTGCCTTTTTTCCTCCCTATTTTGATGCTCTGAATTTTCTTGTAGATGTCTCTTGCATCTGTAGAAATGTCTTTGGAGTTTTAGGTTGTTATACAAGGGTGGGAGTCAAAATATTTAACAACTGGGGCTGGAGAGATGGCTCAGCAGCTAAGAGCATTGACTCCTCTTCCAGAGGACCCAGGTTCAATTCCCAGCACTCACATGGCAGCTCATACCTGTCTACAACTACAGTTTCAGGGCTTCCGACACTCTCACACAGACGCACGAGCAGGCAAAACACCAATGAAAATTAAAAACAAACAAACAAACAACTAACAGTACAGAGACCTGTTTGCCACAAACATTTTGACAAAATATATTTAAATTTTTATTTATTTAGTATGTAGTATATACATGTGTGTGCACACATGAGCACACATTCACCTACATGTATCTGTCGAGGCTGGAGGTTAATACTGGGTGTATTTCTCTATCTTATTTTTTAAGACAAGGTCTCTCACTGAAACCTGGGACTCGCCATTTGGCTGGGCTGCCTGGTTGCTGAGCTAGCACAACACTGGGAACCCCCTGTCTGAGCCCACTTCCTCACACACATCTGTATGTAGCCCCACCCCCCTTTTAAAGCATGGATCCCAGAGACAGAACTCAGGGTGATCTCATGCTGACATACCGAGCACCTTACCATACTGAGTCATCTCCTCAGTCCCCCATAAAAGCAACTTTTTTTTCTTTTGAGACAAAGCCCCACTGTGTAGCCATTGCTGCCCTGAACTCCTTTACACGTAGCCAAAGCTAGGCTTCTTCTTCTACTCCGAGATGTGCCAGCTTCTGCATCCCAAGGGCTGGGATTACAGGTGTGTGTCAACGGGGCCCACCTAGACATGGATTATTGCATGCTGGTGGTTTATTCGGGGAGATTGCTACAAAGAACAGGAATGCAAAAAAACAGGTAGGAAATTTCAGTCACTGCTAGAGGCTGCTGAACCTTGATGCCACTGGTACTTTTTAAGGGCTGTGAACTGGTGGCTGTCGACATAAACCGGGGAAGACCATTACTTACACAGTGGCTCCCAGTTCCATTCTTTTTTATTTTTTTGGTTTTTCAAGACAAGGTTTCTCTGTAGTTTTAGAGCCTGTCCTGGAACCCACTCTGTTAACCAGGCTGGCCTCGAACTCACAGAAATTCACCTGTTTCTGCCTCCCGAGTGCTGGTATTAAAGGCGTGCGCCATCACCGTTCCTACAGTTACCAGACAGTGTCAACCCTCTACACATTTATGTTTGGCTCCAGGTGGAAAGGCCAGGTTGGGTTCAGACACAACATCAAGCTCATCTTACTAACGCTGATGTTGTCGAGACTATGTTTCTGCCATGCATGGTGGTACCCTAGCAATCCCAGCAAATTAATTCTGGGAGGCAGAAGATCGGGGTTCAAAGTCATGTATTGAATATGTAAGGCTCTATCTTGAATAAATAAAATACAGTCTAAACACCAGGAGACTTTTTTATTCTTGAGATCTGAGATTGGATCTTACGTTTCCTTTGTGTGTGTTTGTAGGTGTGTGTGATGATACCGGAGATTAAACCTAAGAACTCACATATGCTAGGTATATTTTCACACACACACACTTGATGTTGTTTTGTTTTTTGAGATGGGGTCTTGCTTGTTGTGTAGCTCTAAATATCCTGGAACTTGCCATGTAGACTAGGCTGGCCTCAAATTCACATGGGTCTGTCTGCCTCTGCCTCTCAAAAGTTGGGGTTAAAAGCATGCACCACCATGCCTAGACTGTACGTATGTATTTAAGCATGAAAGTCTTGCTTATGTCTTGACTGGAGGCAGTTCTACATAAGGCATGTCTTAGTTTCACTTCCTTTTGCTGATAAAACACTTGAGAAAGGGGCTGGAGAGATGGCTCAGCAGTTAAGAGCCCTGGCTGCTCTTCCAGAGGACCTGGGTTCAATTCCAAGTACCCACATGGCAGCGCACAACTGTCTGTAACTCCAATTCCAGAGGATCTGACACCTTCACACCAATGCACATAAAATAAACTTAAATAAATTAAGAAGAAGAAAAACACACTTGATGAAACTAACATAGGAAGACAGGGTTTACTTGGTTCACAATTCCAGGTTACAGAGCATTATCTTGGGAAAACCAAGGTGGCAGAAACCCCCACAGAGCAGCTAAGGAAACTACATCCAGAGTCGGTAGTGCAGTGGCTGTAGAGATGGCTCGGGGAGGAAGAGTGCTTTCTGTTCTCGCAGATGACCTGAGTTATTCCTAGCACGTATACTGTACTGCTCACAACTGTCTGTAACTCCAGTTCCAGGGGCTCTGATCCCCTCTTCTGGCCTCTAAAAGCACCTTGTACACATATGGCATACACATAAATAAAAATAAATCTTTAAAAGAACACAATAGAGAGAAATGAATTCATTCATTCGTGTTATCATTCAGTGTGCTCTCCCCTTTAATTCAGCTCAGGGCCCAGTCCATGAAATGATGCCAGCCACACTGAGGATGAGTCTTCCCACCTTCACTAATCCAGTAAGGAAGATCCCTCACAGGCATGCTCACAGGCCAACCTAATCTAGATAATGCTTGGGGAAAAACCCCAGCTCCACATAAAGTCTCCTTTTACCTCCATGGCACCCTTGTTCTTCATCATCATTAGACTATTACTTTGAATACACAGTAACAAAACCTCGTCTTTTCCTCAAAGATCATCATCCGCATGTCCCACCACAGTGGTGGTTCTTAACCCCTTGGGGGTCGAATGACCCTTTCACAGGGATTACCTGAGACCATCAGAAAACAGGTATTTACCTTGTGATTCATAACAGTAGCAAAATTACAGTTTATGAAGCAGCAACGAAAGTAATTTTATGGTTGGGGGTCAGCACAACATAAGGAACTGTGTTAAGGATGGCTGAGAACAATTGCGCTACTGGGCTCAAAGAAGGAAGAGATGCTACTCTGCTAGGGAACCTGATTAGCTTAACATTAGTGCAGCCATGACAGGCTACAGACTGAGCTACAGACTAAGAGGGTGGGACTAGGCCTCACTCTCACAATAACCCGGAAAAAACACAGACTGTACCCTGCAGGGGACCAATCAGAATTGAGACAAACAAGTACTAGATGCTGCAGAACATTAAGGATGGCTTACCTAACTTGTACATGGGTTGCCAATTTCCTTACAGCAACGACAGTACCTTGTTTGACAAGACTTCTGTTACCTCACTCCTGCCCAATCAGTTCAACCCCCTCCCCTCCATTCTTTACTCCTTAAAAATCCTGCCATAGCTGAGTTCAATGCTATCCTGATTTAACCACTGTGGAAGGAGATCCCAAGGTCAAGCTTGCAATAAAGACTCTTTGCTTTCACAAATTCGAACTCCTGGTGGTCTCTGGGGGGGGTGGGAGGGGGAGGCATGGATCATGATGAGGGCATAACAGATAATCTGGCTGAATCTTCTGCCATTGGTTGCCTCTAATTATGTATGTAAACTCAAAGCAACAAATGAAATACAACCAACTAAAGTGGCTTTAATACACTACCATTTACAGGACAGCCATTCATTCATTGTTTCATGGTAGTTTCCTAAATAATTTAAATTATATTTTTCAGAAAGGATTATAAAATCTGCAGGGAGCCAGGCGGTGGTGGCACACACCTTTAATCCCAGCACTCGGAGGGCAGAGGCAGCTGTGAGTTCAAGGCCAGCCTGGTCTACAAGAGCTAGTTCCAGGACAGGCACCAAAACTACAGAGAAACCTTGTCTCGAAAAACCCAAATAATAATAATATCTGCAGGGCTAATCTACTATATTAATATATCAAATTACCTTTCTCTCAGTTACTTATGTAATCTTTCTAAATATTTTAAAAGATAGTATAGCTTTACAACAAATTATTCCCTAATTACAAAGAAAAAATCATCTTGTTAGGTAATTCCCTCTGTGTAAGAATTTAACTAGAGAATAAGAGTCTAAAAGAGAACCTAGAGAGACCTAGTGGATGGAGCATGGTTACAATACCAGCCCTTGGGAGATTAGGGAATACGGGCTGCCATGAGTTTGAGCCAGTCTAAGCTATGCAGTAAGATCTTAAAAACAATTAAAATTAAATAAAGAATATAGTCATGCATGGTGGCTCATGCCTGCAAGCCTAGCACTTGAGAAGATGAGAGAGAAATGCCTTATCAATTCTAACCTGGGCTGCATGAGTTTGAGGCTAGCCTGGACTACAGAGTGAGACCCTGTCTCAAAAAAGAGCAAACAAAATGGGTTCCAGAGAGGCAAGGTTCCACAAACCCTTTTTTTCCTCTAACCATACACATGAGTTTTAACTTGAGCGACACCTCTCACTAACATGCTTATTTCTCTGGCTTCTCTCCTTCCCTTTCATTCTTTTATGCAGTGGTGGGGATCGAACCCAGGTCTCATCCCTGTCAGGCAAGTGCTCTAACATGAGCTACACCCTACTTACTCTGTGACTTGCTAAGTAGCAGAGGTTGGCTTTGAGCTCCTGACCTTTTGGTTTCCACCTCACAAATGTTGGGATTCTACATGTGTGATACCACACCTAGTTTAAGGAGTACTAGAGAGAACACCCGGAGCTTCATGAACCCTAGGAAAGCTGTCTACTAACAGGCACAACCCGAGCCCTTTCTGGAATTTTTCTCAGTGTGCAGAAACCAGAGTAGGAAGTGGCATTCAAAAAAAGTTCAAGTAACATAAAAAATAAACCTATAAACTAAAACAGATAAAAAAAATATTCTGGAGAGACTGTTCAGTTGGTGAAGGGTTCAAGCCCAGCCTGATCTACAGACTGAGTTCCAGGACAGTCTTCACCGTTCCTACACAGAGAAATCTTGTCTCAGAAAACAGCAACAATGAAACCAAACCAACAAAACAAAAAAAGTATGTCTTAAACAAAAAGCCCAGATGCAAATGAGGAGTGTTTCTATGGCTGTGTTCATCTTCAATTTTATTAAAGATTTTTAAAATGGTTTATGACAGTCTCAATAACTATTTAATAAAACTGACATCCATAACAGTAACAGAGAAATAAAAGCATAATACTGATATATGAGAATTCAAATATATACTTATTCATCTTTTTAAATTAATTTTCCACAAAATCATCCTGAACTTTTACATAAATCATACAGTTTTGCACAGAGTTAGAATCATGATGAATGCGATATACAAATATATATACACGATATATATAGTGTCCAGACACACTACGGGACATCTTAAGTTGCCTTTGAAACCTTGGTTTCTTTCACAGTGTGAGCCCTGCACTGCAGGCACAGAGGTAACAGCCCTTTTGCTAGGCACATCATAAGGCGATGTTCAAGATGCTACAACATTTTGCCTTAAATGACTTGAAAAATCCTACTCAACGACTTCTGAAGTCTGATTTCATTTTTAAAAATTACGGCTCGTTTAGCAAACAATCCAATTGGCAATCGGACAAAGATATGAACAAAGATTTAAAAGATGATGGCGAGCAGATGGCAAAAGGTACATGAAATAATATTCAGCATCACCAAATGCTGGGGAGAGAACATGGAGAAACTGAGTCGCTCACACACTGATCGTAGGAACAGGTAAGGACATCACTCTGCACACAGACTCTTCATTTTTTCTTCTCATTTTGCAGTACCGGGGATCAAACCCAGGGCCCTGTGCACAAGCGCTCTACCACACTAAACTACCTCCAACCTAAGAACCATTTAAGCTGGAGTTCCTATATTGTTTTTTCCTAATCAATCTCAATGGCTATCTAGATGTGAAAAAAAAAGACTGCAAAGGGCAGGAAGGCTTTGAGAACAGAATAACAGAAGTTCGGAATTATCCAATTCTGAAGGCTCCTTCGGACTTCTGGTTCCCTAACCAGGAGAATCATACAGGTTCACAGTGTGTCTGAGACTTCTTACTTTTACTTAAAAAGCACAATCTAAACTTCCTAAAGGAATTAAGAATTGTTCAAGTGGCCAGGCAATGGTGGCATAGAGGCAGGCGGATCTCTGAGTCTAAGGCCAGCCTGGACTACAGAGGGAGTTCCAGGACAGCCAGGGCTGTTACAGTAACAGAGAAACCCTGTCTCAAAAAACAAAACAAACAAAAAAACAAAAAAACAAACAAAAAACCAAAAAAAATTTGTTTAAGTGGATTTAAGTCTTCTTTAGACTATTTCTTGGTGACTCTAGACTCAAAGTTGAAGGATTGAGGCACAACAATTACATCTCCTCAAAGAATTGTAAAAGTCACTGGGTGGTTTGTGGCAAAAGCCTTTATTCCCAGCACTCTGGAGGCAGAGGCAGGTATATCTCTGTGAGTTCAAGGACAGCCTGGTCTACATTGTTTCAGGACAGGTAGAGCTAGACAGAGAAACCCTGTCTTGAAAAAAATAAAGAACTGTAAAAGTCTTGCCAGCCTCTTGGGTTGTTCTATTTTTATTTAAAAACCAGTTCCCAGAGCCAGGCAGAGTGGGTCTGGGGAACCTCTAATCGCAGCATGTGGGAGGCAGAGGCAGAGGAAGGCAGATCTCTTGTGAGTCTGAGGTCAGCCAGGTCTACAGAGTGAGTTCCAGGGCAGTCAGAGCTATATAGGAAGATCCTATCTCAAAAAATAACCAAATTAAACCAAACAACAACAATAAAAAACCCAAACAAAACAAAAAACCAGTCCCCAATATAGATGTTTTGCTTAAGGGCTACTTCTGAAGTTCCTTCCTATAGCAACAGAATGTTGGGTACTCTTAAAATACAATGTTACTTATCTGAAGTCAAATATATAAAACCTGTGAATGGAAGTTTCAACTATACCTTAAAATGTTAAAAGTAGCTGGGCGTGTTCAGCATGCACCAGGTTCCAGCGTCAATTCCCAGCCCAGCAGCCAAAAAGCTGTTATACCCATGTATATCTATGGATGTATATCTCTACAAAAATATATTTGAAAATAGATAGACGTGATTTTTTATAATAAACATCATGACTCTAGTTGTAAATATCTTCCTTTTCAACAAGTATAAGATATTATCAATAAATGTAACATCAAAGATAAATGTGAAGTAAAAATTCACCCATAAACAATGAAGGCACAGTGTTAAGTTGGAGAGGGTTGGGGTAAAATGGAGAACAAACATGGCTTCGGCTTCAGGAAGCATCAAATCTAGTGAAGGTTTGAGACAATCTTTTCCTTGTTCAGAGAAGAAAGTGAAGCAAAGCCAGGTGTGGTGACTCATGCCTGTAATCCCAGCACCCATGAGTTCAGGCTGGGCCACAGAGTAAGATCCTGTCTCGGAAAAATTGGGGTGAGGACAGATCAAATCACAGAAGATCTACAGAATATATCAGTCATACCATGAGGCCAAATGTCCACTAATTGTGACCACACAGGAGCAGGACTGAAGTCCGTAAGTACCAGCTGGGTGTGGCTCAGCAGTAGAATTGTGACCACTGAGGAGTAGTACCAGGTGGGTGTGGCTCAGCAGTAGAATTGTGACCACACAGGAGTAGTACCAGGTGGGTGTGGCTCAGCAGTAGAATTGTGACCACACAGGAGTAGTACCAGGTGGGTGTGGCTCAGCAGTAGAATTGTGACCACACAGGAGTAGTACCAGGTGGGTGTGGCTCAGCAGTAGAATTGTGACCACACAGGAGCAGTACCAGGTGGGTGTGGCTCAGCAGTAGAAGAGCTATCAGGTTCAAGGCCCTAGGCTTGATCCAACCACAGAGGTAAGGGCTGAGGAACACAGACAATCAAGACAACTTTTTCTTTATTACCCAGCAAAATAGAAACTGCATTTTAGGATACTCCCTACTTTTCCATTGCTGTTAAAAATTCATTTCCTAAGGGAAAATAAGGCAGAAAACATTGGCAATGCAACTATAGTCACCAAATCTTCATTTTTCTTCTAATAGCCTGTATCAGTGGTTCTTAAATGGCAATATTTTTGTCTCCCAGGGTGGCCAATTTTGGCAAGCATTTTGGGCAGGGATACTGCTAAGCATATGTGTCTACTATAGCATCCCAGAGCAAACACAGATGCAGTTCAAAATGTCAGCGTTGCAAGATGTGGTGGCACACACCTTTAACCCCAGAACTCAGGAGGCAGAGGCAGGCAGAGCTCTGTGAGTGTGGGGACAGCCTGGTCTACATGGTGAGTTCCAGGATAGCCAGGGCTATATGGTAAGACCCTGTCATAAAAACAAAACAAAACAAAGATCAATGCTGACATTGAGAAACCATATCACAGATGGCTATAAGAGATTTAAGATCAGTAAGTCAGAGTACAGAGCAGTTAGTACCACTTTAAGATAGACTGCACAGGAAGACTGTCCTTATTGAGTTTGCTGGAGACAAGGGGAAAAGAAAATATGCTAAGAAGTATTAGCATATTAAAATCATTTTCAAAAGGCAGATGAAGAAACAATGTTCTTCAATTGTTTTTGATTAACAACTGTCTCTACAACCACAAATAACATAGTATTTTTGATTTTGCAATTTTACTTAAATCTTTTTTTTTCTCCCGAAACAGGGTTTCTCTGTAGCTTTGAAGCCTGTCCTGGAACCAGCTGTTGTAGACCAGGCTGGCCTCGAACTCACAGAGATCCTCCTGTCTCTGCCTCCCAAGTGCTGGGATTAAAGGCATGAGCCACCACGGCCCAGCAGACTTTACTTAAATCTTACAAGAATCACTAAGCTCTGTCGATAAAATATGGCCAGAAAGCAAAGAGCAAAAGATTAGCTTCTAGATCCACAGAAGAAAAAGCAAAAGTCACTGATCTTTCAAGAGCAGCTCAATTCGGATGAGATATTAGCTGTTTTTCACATTATCTAAAGGGTATTTTTCCTTCGTGCTGTACTTGTATGTTAAGAAGAGCATGGGGAAGAAATGGCAAACAAACCTTTAGTAATTAACACCACAATTTAGTCTATTCTAACACAAAGGGCAGAACTGCTTCCTATGAAATCATACCTTTTGGCAGAACCTATAACAACATTTAAATAAACCAGCTTTCACATGATTGATGGGAAAACCTGTAATTGGTTACGAAGCTACATAAAAATGTTGTAGGAAAGAATAAGACATCTACATATGATCTGATATGTTATAGTAAACAAAAATACCTCTAACAAGAAAACATTTCCGAATCTTTTTTACAATTTTTGCTCTTGTCATGGAGAATGCATGCATAGCACCACGCCCATGTAGAGGGCAGAAGACGACTTTGGAGTCAGTGTTCTCCTTCCACCTTTACATGGATTCCTTCACGGGACTGAACTCAGCTTGGCAAGCTGTATGACAAGTGCCTTTACCTGCTGAGCCATCTTGCTGGCTCTCTAATAAGAGAGTTAATTATGTTAACTTCATTAATGAGTTAATGGAGTTAAGGATGCTACAGTGTTTCCATTAAGAAACTTTTTTAACAGTTGAAGACACTGGGAGCCCAGGGAAACAATTTGCACAAAGTGCAATGGAACTAACTAACCATTCAGTGTAACTGACTCTCAAATGGACATAGCAGCAACAGCATTCCCTCTAACAGCGGCCCCTTTAGTGACATAATTATGTACAAGACACTATCACTGTAGTACATTTATGTGATACTGACCAAGGTGGGAACAAGTTCATTCACTCTCAAAAATCCAAATCCCCAACGGAGAGAGAGGCAGTGATGTAGAAGAGGCTGGAGCACCCTCAACTGCCCAGGACAATTTTATACCCAGCCTGAGGCTTCTCCCACTTTCCAGCAACAAAGCTTCATTAGGTGAGACTGGCTCAGTGGTCCCATGGCCTTAGGGCAATCCTTATCAAGCACACACGAGGTCCATCATCGTACAAGCCAGCCTCCACTATCTCTCAGAGGCGAGCAGGACAAATACCAAAACACACACCAACAAGTAACCCAAGAAAGCAATTTTTAAGTTACCAATGAACTAGGGCACTTAAAGTAAACTCTGACGCCAGGTGCGGCATACTCCTACGGTCCCTAACACTTACGCAGACTGTGTCAAGAGGAGATGGAGTTTTAGGCCAGCCTGCGCTACATAATGAGACTCAGGTGCAAAACAAAACAAAGCAAAACAAAAACTAATAATAATAATTTAAACTCTGTCCAGAAGGCACTTTTAAAAAGGGACATTTATGCAGGCATTTCAACAAATAGAGAAATATAAAGAACTAGAAAGATTTATATTAACTACTTGCATTTTATAAAAATAGAATGTTACACAGAACTCTAAAGACTAAGGCAGGAGGCTCAAGACTTAGAAACCAGCATGAGGTGGACAGCAGGTCTTTTCTCAAACAAACAAAATAAAGCAAAAGGTTTGCTTTTGTGTTTCAATTCAGGGCCTCACTATGTCACCCAGATGCCTCCACTCCGGGCATTGGCCAGACAGGCTTCAAGTTCCTGCTCCACCACCTTCAGCCTCTGAAGTCCTGAAATTACAACCATCTGCCACCACGCCCAGCCTCAACATCCTTTTCAGGCCACTAACTAAAATCCAGTCCTCATGTATGATGAGTGCTCAGCCCAGGATGATGGGGCACGCTTATAATCCCAGAATTTGCGAGGCCGAGGCAGGAGGATCTAAGTCCCAAGCTAGCCTGGCCTACACAGTGATACCATACCTCAGCAACAATAGCAAAGGTTGTGCAAGGAAGAATTAAGGGAGTATCTTCCTGCACAATGAAGTGCTGACTCATGAGCTCACCTCAGAGAGGCACGAAAAGAGCTCGGATATGGATATGACACTGAAAAATTATGGCTTTACACAAAAAACAAATTTTGTTTTCTCAATTATTCCTCCTTTTTAGATGTATGGATTTCAAATAGCCCACTTGATTTTAAATTTAAGAAAAACTTTTCATAATTTTTTAAAAAAATGCGGTGGTGCTTGACCCAGAATGATTAGCTCTCTGAGGGCAAATGACTATGACCTGTGCGCCATTGACCCTGTATACAAAAAGGAGGACTCAAATATCAAAGTGCGGCTGGGAGTGCAAAAAGTCCTTTGGAAGTTGCTAGAAGAAAGAAGACACAATTTTGAGGTATTGCTGCCTTAAAATTTCACTAGGACTTGGATTTAAAAAGCAAGAAAATTTCCTTGGTGAGTTTTTTTTTTGTTTTTGTTTTTGTTTTTTCGTGTCAGGGTTTCTCTGCAGCTTTGGAGCCAGTCCTGGAACTAGCTCTTGTAGATTAGGCTGGCCTTGAACTCAAAGAGATACGCCTGCCTCTGCCTCCCTTGGTGAGTTTTTAAAAAGAGAAAATTTCCTTGGTGAGTTTTTAAAAAGAGCAACGCTTTTTCTCTGCTCGAGCTTCTCCCGACTGTGTCTTGCCAGGTTGCGGTGGGGATTCTGTCGGCTCCTCAGTGCTACGTCTTGTACCAATTCATGGAGCGCTTCACGGCTTTCACCCAGTTTTCCATATTCATTTCATATTCCTGCCACTTCTTCTGGGGCTTGAACACCATTTCACTTTGCCTCAGCTTCTGTAGCTCTTCTTTGTCAGCCCAAAATCCTACAGACGGAAAAAAAAAATTCTCAGAATTTAAGGCAAATAATGAGTTTGTGAAATATATCCACCAGCTTATGTAAATTGTGAACAAGGAGAAAAATTAGAATGTTAAAACGCAGTCCAGAATACTTGTGGCTTCAGCAGTGTATGTACAAGTAAAAAGATATACTAGGGAATAGATACAATAGGATTTTAAAAAATATTTTGCGGGCTGGAGAGATGGCTCAGAGGTTAAGAGCACTGGTTGCTTTTCCAGAAGTCTTGAGTTTAACTCCCAGCAACTACATGGTGGCTCATAATCATCTATAATGAGATATGGTCCTCTCTTCTGGCCTACATGGATAAATGCAGGCAGAACACTGTATACATAATAAATAAATAAATCTTTAAAAAAATATTTTGCTTTTTAACTTTCTTTTTGAATGGCATTAAGCCATATTTTGTTTGTATTAGGATTGAACAGAGAGCTGCACACATAACAGGCAAGTATTCTCAAACTGATAAACACACGCACACACTATATGTATGTGGGTGTGCGTGTGTGTGTGTACATGTGTGTACACATACTCATTTTCAGACAGGCACATGTTGCTGAGGCTGGCCTGAAATTCTTAATCCTCCTGCCTCTACCTCCTCAGTGCTGGAATCACAGGCAAGCATTTGTCACCAACCCAATACACAATTAATTTTTTCTAAGATTCCCTTGTATTTATGAAGTTAGTTATTTGTACTAAACTCAAGGATATTAATTCATAAAGGGTTTTAAATGACTACTAATAAGTTTCATTTGTTTATCAGTTGCATATTAGTAAATAAATCTAATAATGAGAATAAACGTTTTGTGTGTTCAGTAACTCGTTTCTTTAATACCAGCTCTTAAAAGGCTGAGACAAGAGGATTTGGAATTTGAGGACAGCCTAGGCTACATGGCAAGGTTGTCTATAGAGTAAATAAATAACATATATATTTTAAAATTTTTATTTCCAGAACTTTTAACTTATATTTAAGGTAGACATGTGTATGTGCCGTTTTATTAAATATGTGTAGAACAGATCCAGTTTCTAGGTAAATTTAGAAAACGTAAGCCAGGCAGTGGTGGCGCATGCCTTTAATCCCAGCATTCAGGAGACAGAGGCAGGAGGATCTCTGTGAGTTCAAAGCCAGTCTGGTCTACAAGGCACCAAAGCTACAGAGAAACCCTGTCTCGAAAATACCAAAAAAAAAAAAAAAAAAAAAGAAAAGAAAACATAGAGGCTATATATACTCTTCACACGTTCCTAAGAGAGAAGCGAAAGTTTGGAATTAAATATAGATTTAATGAAGTAGATAAAGCTCAAGCCACCTGAGTTTATTAATCAGAGTCTTTGTGTGTATATCTGTGTATTTGTGTGAGTGTCTGCGTATATCTATGTGTAATTGTGTCTTTATCTGTGTATAATTATGTGTGCATGTGTGTGTCTTTGTGTTTGTGTATCTGTGTGTATTTATATGTGTATGTCTCTGTCTGTGTATCTGCGTGTATTTGTATGTGTATCTCTGTGTGTGTGTGCTTGCACATGTGTGTACCACTGTTCCCTGGGGTCTCACTGTGGAGCCTAGCAGCTACCCTTCTTTCCCTCCACAGCAGTGCTTTCCTTTGTTTTCCTTTCCTCTCCTCTGCTTCCCACTCTCCCCTCAACCAGCTCTGTTAGAAGCTAGGCCACAGCTGCCTCTCCTGGAGCTCCTACCCAGGTGGCTTCACACTGTCAATCTTTGCTGGGCTTATCACAGATCTGATCACCAGTTGCATCTGTCTGATCCCACCAAAGATCAGGGACTGTGGCTTTAGCATCTCAATTCCCAGCAGTGACTACCTTATAGAAGGCACTCAAGAAAAGCTGTAAGTAAAGGAATGAATGGCTGATTTCTAAAACAAAGACAGGTCTAGTGGTGAAAACCTTCAGACTCTACACTGTAGCGCATCTGATCTCTTTTCTTTCTTCCTCTCTCTCTCTCTCTCTCTTTCTCTCTGTGTTTGTTTTTTGTTTTTTAACATAGGGTTTCTCTGTAGCTTTGGAGCCTGTCCTGGAACTAGCTTTGTAGACCAGGCTGGCCTTGAACTCATAGAGATCTGCCTGCTTCTGCCTCCCAAGTGCTGGGATTAAAGGCAAGCGCCACCACCACCTGGCCTGATCTCTTTTCAAGAATGCAAAAACTTCTGGGCCTCAAAATTTACCCCAAGCGCTGTCTAGTAGATCTTACCTGCTTCCGCCGAGGATCCCATTGGATTGGGTTAGCTAGAATTCCTGCACCACTCACATTTCCTTTTAGATAGTTCTCACCTCTTGGTCCTCACCCTGCTCTCTGGCTCTACATTCTTGCTCGTTCTTGTATTGTCCACCACAAGGGGTAACTATGGTGGTTTCCTTACCTCAAGAGACTCCCTGAGCAATACCTGTCTTATGTTTCTTTTCTTTAATATCATACACTGAGAAAGTCCATTGCAAGGCTATCCCTTGCTGGAGACCAAAGCAGCTGATCACAGCCCTGACTTCACAGTTCTTCTAGGGAGTAAAGTTAGGGCAGTCAGGGTGACACGCCCAGAGAAGATCAGAGGCCGGCTGGTGAGCTGGAAGTTTGACAGACACCTGTGCGGGCACAAGCTCGCTGGAATTTTATGACAGGAGATGAGCCGCGCTAGTGCAGAAACAGCTTACAATCAAGGGCTCATTTTGATAAAGTCCTCACGCACCAACAGCAAGGCCAGCCAGGGTGGCCGCGCCCAAGCAGGACATGTCGAAGTGGGCGGGTCTGTCTATCCTCGCATTAATCAAGTCTGAAGTCATCTGCATGACGAATGCGTTGTTACAGACGCCCCCATCCGCCCTGTGGGAAGCAAGAGACACGGGGTGAGTTACTGTGAGGACATTAACTCTTTTTATGTGGCTACTGGAGTTTTTGAAGTTAACTTATGGGGAGGGGAGAATGCTGGAGTCTGGGTCCGGGCTTTACAGGTACTAAGTAAGCAGGTACTACTGAGCTGCATCCCAAACCCATCTATGCTTTTATTTTTTAGTAGGAGAGGTTTTATTTATTTAGTTTTGGTTTTTCAAGACAAGGTTTCTCTATGAAGCCCTGGCTGTCCTGGAACTCACTCTGTGGATCAGGCTGGCCTCGAACGCACTGAGATCGGCCTGCCTCTACCTCCTGACAGCTGGGATTAAAGGTGTGCGCCACCGCTGTCTGGTAAATACTGTTCCTTATTCAGGTCTCGGGTCTTATTTGTTTTGGCACTAGTTCAAAATTATGCCAAGTAAAATAAACTAAGCCAACAGGAGAATTCACTTGGATATTAAAGAAGGTAAAACAATTTGATGCTTCCATACCAAAAGGATAGTTACAACACAATAATGAAATGTTAATGATTTCTATATAATATACATGATTGACAGACAGTATCCCCTAAAATTTCAAAGCACTATAGTCTCAAGAATCCAAAACTAGCATTTTTCCCTCCAAATTGCTATGACCAACAATTTTATTGTTAAAGAACTAGGCATAAGCCTTAGAAGTCAAGAAAAAATGAAAATAAATAATAGCTATGGCTTTTTTAAAAAAAAATTTCTAGTTTGCTTGTTTTGTGTTGCTAGGGCTCAAACCCAGGGGAATGTTCAATCACCGAGCAACTCATCAGGTTGGTTTTGTAGCGGCGAACTGGACCTGGGCCTGTATAAACAAAGCTTACATACCGGATATTCGTGACCGGGATCTGGATTTCCCTCTGCAGCATATCATATAACTGTTTGTTCCTAGTCAAAGACAAGGTAACTACTGAGAGCACATTCATGTCAAAATTCATATTTCACTCTGATGTTTCAAACAAATAAGAAATGGCTTCATTTACTTGACTTGATAAAAGATGCAAAAGAAACTACTAAAATATTGGCAGCCAGACACAGACAAACCTCTGCTCACCTACGCAAGCTCAGGCCTTGTGTGCTCCGTCTTCATGTACAACAGTATAATTTTAATTTTACAACCAGGTTTAATTTATTGCCAGTCTATAAAGAAGCATTTCAAGCAATTATCTATTTAATCGATAGCCCTTACTATGATATACCCGAACAACATGTAAAAGTACCAAACATATCATTTTGTATTCATAAAAAATTACTTTAAATGAAAGAAACATTCCTTTTTGTTTGTTTGTTTTTCAATACAGAGTTTCTTTGTATAACAGCCCTAGCTGTCCCGGAACATGCTGCCTCCTGACTGCCGGGATCAAAGGCATGTGCCACCCCTGCCTGGCCTCAATTATTCTTTGAAGATTTCTTTTCTTTTCTTTTTTTTTTTTTTTTGGTTGGTCTTTTGTTTTGTTTTGTTTTGTTTTTTTGAGACAGGGTTTCTCTGTAGCATTGGAGCCTGTCCTGGAGCTAGCTCTTGTAGAGCAGGCTGGCCTTGAACTCACAGAGATCCGCCTGAGTGTGTTGAAGGGAGCAAGTGGGCCGCGTCCCGCCACCCGGTTCCGGCCACCCAGCTAGCTTATACCCGAAATAACCACACAGAAATTGTATTAATTAAATTACTGCCTGGCCCATTATATCTAGCTTCTTCTTGGCCAACTCTCACATCTTGATCTAACCCATTTCTATTAATCTGTGTTCACCACGAGGTCATGGCTTACCAGGAAAGGTTCAGTATGTCTGACTCTGGCGACTCCATGGCGGCTCTCTCTGCCTGCCTTCTTTCTCCCAGCATTCAGTTCTCTTACCCCCCAACCTATCTAAGTTCTGCCCTATCAAAAGGTCAAGGCAGTTTCTTTATTCTACCAATGAAAACAACACAAATACAGAAGGACCTCCTACACCATGAGTGCTGGGATTAAAGGTGTGTGCCACCACTGCCTGGCAAGATTTATTTTCTTTAAGTGTACAAAAATTAATGCCCTCGTACACTTGCCCAGATATTTATCTCCTATGTGACTCTAAGTCATTTCAATTTGACAACTGGTATTAACCATACACTACACTTGTCCAGTAATCAAAAGACCAGGGGAAAACATATGTAAAGAATAATTCCTATGATTCAGTCTTTGGGTATAACAGATTGCTATTGATTTGAATTCTCCCTTGTTAGAATTATAGAAATAAAATTCAGATCATCATGTACACAAAGTACAAGCTCTATTACTGAGTTATATTCACAGCCTGGGCTATCTTAAAAAATCATTCCATTTTTAGGTGGTACTAGTACTATTAAATATAGCCACAAGAACAAATAATATCATATACACTATGTACTGAATTGAAGGGCTGGAGAGATGGCTCAGTGGGTAAGAGCACTTGCTGATCTTCCAGGAAATCTGGGTTCAATTCCCAGGATCCACATTAGTCTAAGTCTGGTTTCAGGGGATCTGACACCTTCTTTGTGGCTTCTCTAGGCACCAGCAATGCATATTATGATAGACGTAGATTCAGGCAGGACATCCACACACAGAAGATAAAATTTAATTTTTTTAAAAAATAAAATAAAATTTAAAACCATGTACACACACACACACACACACACTACATTGAAGGCATAAGTTTAACGATTTAATTAAAATTAAGAGTGTTAGCAAGGTGGCTCAGCAAGTAAAGGTGCTTGCCACCAAGCCTGGAGACCTTAGTTAGGTCCCTAGAAGTCACATAAAGGTGGAAGGAGAGCCAGGTGGTGGTGGCACACGCTTTTAATGCCAGCACTCGGGAGGCAGTGGCAGGGGGATCTCTGTGAGTTTGAGGCCAGCCTGGGCTACAAGAGCTAGTTTCTAGGACAGGCTCCAAAGCTACAGAGAAACCTAGTCTCGGAAAAAAAAAAGGTGAAGGACCTGACTCCACAGAGTTGTTTTGGCCTCCACATGTGTGCCATGGCACACAAACATACCTACTTAAATAAATGAAATTAAGAAAAGTTTCTCTTTCATTTTATAAAATGAAGTTGCTCACACCTATAATTTCATTACTAGGGAGACCAAACAAGAGGTTTGCCTGGCTATAAGATGAGCTTCAGGCTGGCCTGAGCAGTATGACACCCTGTCTCAAAAACAAAACAACCCTTCAAAAGATGGAGGGATGGCTCAGTGGTTAAGAGCACTAACTGTTCTTACAGAGGACCTGGGTTCAGTTCCCAGCACCCAAATCGCAGCTCACATCTATCTGTAACTCCAGTTCCAGGAGATCCAAGCACATCTTCTGGCCTCTGAGGACTTCTGCATGAATGCAGCACATATCATACATATATTCAAGCACTCACATACACACACACAAAAAAGAAACATATATATATTTGGTTTTTCGAGACAGGGTTTCTCTGTGGCTTTGGAGCCTGTCCTGGAACTAGCTCTTGTAGACCAGGCTGGCCTTGAACTCACAGAGATCTGCCTGCCTCTGCCTCCCGAGTGCTGGGATTAAAGGCGTGCGCCACCACCGCCCAGCTGAAATATATATATTTAAAAAGAATCCTTTCTGGTGGAAAATTTCAGTTTGGCAGCAAATCTCCAGGAAATGCCGAAGCACAAAGGTGGCAGAGGGAGTTCCGGCACACTTTACCTGAAAGCTATTGACTCCAGTATTGCTCGGACAAGATGGTATTTACTGGTGGAATGCTTCAAACCCATAAAAGAGGCACATGCGCAGGGATCATTTAATGGGGCCTGAAGGAAGAGATAAAAGAGCATCATTTATGTTCTAAATGTCATCTACAGGCTTGACACGTATCATAAAACACAGCCATGCTAGAAGAATACTATTTAAATAATTTAAAATAAATTATAATCCAAAGAGCTGATTAAGTAAGATAACTTATTTACTTATTTATTTTGAGACAGGGTCTCACCACGTAGCCCCAACTGGCCTGGAATTCATTATGTAAACGAGGCTGTCTTCAAACTCACTGAAATCCACCTGCTTCTGCCTCCTAAGAGCTGAGATTAAAAGTATATGCCAACATATTTGGCTGTTGTCTTTTGATAGAGTTCTTTTTTTTTTTTTTTTGACAAGCTGAGGTTTGAATGATAGAGTTCTTATATACGCAAATTTAGCCTTGAACTCACTATGTAAGCACAGCCAGCCTTGAACCCCCTGCTCCCATCTCACAAGCCTGAGATTACAGGCTTAGGATTCAGGTTTTCAGATTGGTTTTGAAATTTTTATGTATAGCCTATGTTATTGTGGATATATGCCACATATGTGTAGGTACTTGTAAGTGCTAGAAGGGGGCACTGCATCCCCTGGAGCCCGAATTACAGGCTATTGTGAACTGGGAAGCAAATGCTAGGCCTCTGGAAGTGCAGCAAGCTGAATCCCTCCCTCACACCTGTTAAACTGTATGCTCTGTATTATTTTAGAGGTACTACTGGCACAATGAGAAGTTATAGAGATGCTGTGAAAACAAAGTCACTATAAAATCTCAGTGAATGGTTTTCCCTCAATCCTATAAGCATGCACCACCATGTCCTGTTCTGTAATATTGGAGATCAAGTCAGGACTAATGCATCCTAGACAAGTGCTTAATAATAGTTACATTCTACCTCCCCAGACCTGAAAAATATTATTGACAGGAGCTGCTTTTTTTAAGGAGTATTTTTTGTTTTTTGTACATTTTGTTTTGTTTTTGAGACAGGCTTTCTCTTAGTAACAGTTCTGGCTGTCCTAGAACTCATTTTTGTTTGTTTTGTTTTGGAGACAGGGTTTCTTTGTACAGCCTTGGCTACCCTGGAACTTGCTCTGTAGACCGGGCTGGCCTCAAACTCACAGAGATCCACCTGCCTCTGCCTCTTGAGTGCTGGGATTAAAGGCCTGCGTCACCACTGCCCAGCTAATTTTATTCTTAATTCTATACCTGAAAACTTTCCTATGTCTTTGTGACAGCATTCTAAGTCAGAGGCAAGCACAGCTCTGTTAATTAGCTACAAAGTTAAGTATTTCAAAGTCAGGCCTTTTACTGAGATCGCTCCCCCCGCCCCCACCGAGACAGGGTTTCTCTGTAGCTTTGGAGCCTGTCCTGGAACTAGCTCTTGTAGACCAGGCTGGCCTCAAACTCAGAGATCCACCTGCCTCTGCCCCGAGTGCTGGGATTAAAGGCGTGCACCACCACCACCTGGCCTGAGATCACTTTTGATCAGGCAAAAGAACGAATATCTACCATAAAAGTTGAAAAGATTGATTTTTGTAAAAAAGCTAATGAAACTTAAAGATACATTTCAGAATAAATACATAGCTATGTGTGTGTACCATAATGTCATTATTCTTTTCTTTTCTTTTTTTTTTTGTTTTTGAGACAAGTTCTCTCTATGACATCCTAGCTGGCCTTGAGTTTATAGAATCTTCCTGCCTCTGCTTCCATAGTGCTAGTGCTGGGATTAAAGTCATGTACTACCAGGGCCAGTGACATTTTTCTTATTCTCAACAGTACTTTCTCTAAGTAAAGAATACCCATTTGCTGAAACACGGTGTATGTGAAGCTTTTGCCTTTAAGCTGTAGAGGTTAACAAGAATTACAGGTTAATAGTCACCCATGTTTGTCAAACTCATAGTCATGTTAGTTAGGTTTTCTAGGTGTGCAGAGATATATTCCACAAAGATAGGTAATCTTCAAACACTACAGAATATAGCATTTAAAATGTTTTAATAACTTATAATTCTGTTGGTGTGAGATGCGACTGCTCCTGGCAGCACTGATCTACTCCCAAGAGGATGATGGACACTGAAGACATTCCATATGGAGTTTGCTTTCTGCTTGGCAAAACTGGCCCATTGGGAGAAATAACAGCCCTTGCCTTGACTACTGACAGTAAGCACGCTGTCCAAGGAAAAGTGACTGCCGAACCTTGCCTAGACAGGGTAGAATACTCCTTCAAATTTTCCTGCTTCTGAAAGCGGTCTGTCAAATATTCTAGGCCTATAACCAAAGTTGGATGCCCCAATGTTACAAAAAAAAAAAAAAAAAAAAAAACCTTGGGAGACTGACCAGGTAGCCAGCTGTTTCTATAATTTCTTGCATTTTTTCAAAGTCACTTGCTTGCACTTCCTACTTACTCAGGTAATATTAGTTCCTTCTCAGGTCTTTGATGGAATTGAAGACTAGATAGTTATAATTATAGCTTTTCTTAGTTATGATAAAAAGATAAATTAAGATATATAAAACTTTAGACTCACCAAGATAGGATAATTATTTTCTCTAAATTTTTCAAATACAAATAAACTAAATATTGTAACTGTTATTCTTACTTAATAAATTTATTGTATGCAATGTTACTATGTTAAAATTAAAACCTTCCTTTCTGATTAGAAAGAAAGGAGGAAATGCTGTAGGATAACCCTCTGTATGCTGTGAATATATTTTATTACCATTGGTAAATAAAGAAGCTGATTTGGCCAATAGCCAGGCAGAATAAGAGTCAGGTGGGAAATCCAAGCAGAGATAAGGGAGAAGGGCAAAGTCAAGGAGATGCCAGCAGTCACTGGGGAAACAAGTTGTGAGGTAACAATTCATGAGCCTCATGTTAAAATACAGACTAATAGAAATGGGTTAATTTAGTTGTAAGAGCTAGTTAATAATAAGCCTGAGCTAATAGGCCAAACAGTTTGTAATTAATATTAAGTCTCTGAGTGATTATTTTAAAAGGGTCTCGGGACCAGGTAGGACAGAAAAAGCTCCTTTTACAGCCCAACAACTCAGAAGTGCCTATTTATTTATTTATTAAAAATATTTTTATGGTTTATTTAACTTTATTTTATGTGCATTAGTGTGAAGGTGTCAGATACCCTGCTACTGGATCTTCAGACAGTTGTGAGCTGCCATGTGGGTGCTGGGAGTTGAACCCGGGTCCTCTGGAAGAGCAGTCAGTGCTCTTAACCACTGAGCCATCTCTCCAGCCCCCAGAAGTGCCTATTTATAACCCAACCCTCAGCCATGTTAAAAGTTCTACGACAAGCCTGCTAACTTTTAGGTTTAGAGCCGAAAGTCGACAGCAGCTGAATTCTATCACTGCAGCCAAACCATCAAGGTCTTAGAGAACGCACTGCTCACCTGCAGAACCTGTGCTAACTCAGCACAGTTTCCTCGTCCTAGAATGTACCTTTCATGTTAGTTCTGTTATTCATTCAGGTAACAGAGTCACAGCCACGTAATTAGAGTGTGGCTGGAGGAGAAGCTCACAAATGCTGTAACTTTTTAAAGAATACCTGTAATCCATTAAACGAGGGCACAAAATAAACCCCTTCGGAGTCTTCCAGGCTCAGGGCCATTTGTTCAGTCTCAGCGGCGTCTGTGAAAAGGTCTGCAAAAACAAACACAGGAACAACAACAAAACCCTAAAATAAAAGGAAGGGGGTGGGGGAAAGACAAACAGAATCAGGTAACACAACCAGCAGTTAGAGGGTCCCCATGAATTAGGACTGTAATGTAAAAGCTCTTCTTTAAAAGAGTCAACACAAGAGGCATTCTGCCTGACCTATCACTGTGCAAAGATTTATAGCAAAGGTTTGGACAAGAGAGACTCCCCTACAGGCCCTTCAGGTAAGTTCTGTACACAGCAGGTCTTACTTTTTTCATTAGAGATATTTGGGGAAGTTGGAGAATCCATCCTATGGGTTGTTTTTGTTTGTTCGTTGTTGTTGTCATTATTCATTATTCCTAACTGGGCAGGGTGCTGCAATCTCAGTATTTGGAAAGCTGAGGCAGAAGAACCACTATAGGTTGAAGACTAGCCTGGGCTACACAGTAAGATCCTTTCTCAAAAGCAACAAACAAAAGATTATTCTCCTTTGGCTGGCAATATAGCTCAGTGGTACACTGAGTAGGTACCTCAGTATGTTTAATATGCAGGAGGCTATGGCTTTGATTCTCAGCATACACACACACACACACCCAACAACAAAAGAAGATTCAGAGATAAGAGACAGCCCAGTTTTCTTGACATAGAAATCCTCTACTTACATAAGCTTTTTTCACTTGATCTGATGGGATCCACTTGATCAAGTAAACCTAAGGAACCCTTGATCAAGTGGATCCCAGCGGATCAACTGAAAAAACTTTTCATTTCATGAGTTTAATAAGGGAGCAATAATAGACTAAAAGGTCACTCCTTTACAAAGCAAGCAAACAAAAAGAATCAAGCTTTAATTCATTCATTAAAGGTTTTACTGAAGTGTATGATATATGGAGGAAAATGTTCAAATCTAGGAGACTGAGGCAGGAGGATTGGGAGTTCAGGGCATCTGCAGCTATATATCCTATATATCAAATTCAAAGCCAGTCAGGGCTATAAGAGACCCTTAAAAAAAAAAAAGCAGGAAGAAGAGAAAAGGAAAAGATACAAATAGCCAAGACTACACAGAGAAACCCTGTTTAAAACAATAAAAAAAAGCACAAGATCAACAGAATTCTCTTGTCTAGTGCTATGGACCAAAGGACAAAAGAGCCAGGGTCTTGTGCATGGCAAGCTGCTGTGGAATAATCCTTCTGCACACGGTGAAGATGGGTTGCTCTCGTTGTTAATAAAAAGCTGATTAGCCAATGGCTAGGCAGGAATTCCAAGGCAGAGAGAACACTGGGGAGAAGGGTAGAGTCAGAGGAGATGCCCTGAGGCACACAGTGAGCAGGATGGGAAACAAAACGGGGGCAGCGCATAGGTGAAGTGAGACTGGTTGACGTAAGTTATAAGAGCTAGCTGACAAACAAGCCTAAGCTATAGTCAAGTGTTTATAAATAATATCAAGTCTCTGTGTGGTTATTTGGGGAGCAGCTGGAGGGACAGAAAAGTGGCCTACAGTAAGCAAGCTCTGTATAAACACACTTAGGGAACCCATACCTAGATGGAGACAAATCTCGTTTAATACCCTGCCTCTGAGAGTCACTCGTCTCAGGTGTGTGTAGCCCACTTATTCTCATGCCACACAGAATTTCACTGTGAGATTCCGTAGCTCATAAATCCATTCTATAAGAATACGGAGAGTTCCTGGTGTTTGGCCACGCTGTACAGTTGTGCGCAGTCTTTTCAGCGGAAGTGGCAGATATTTTTCTGTTTATCAATACCAATGAATGGAATGGTTAGTTTAAAAAGCCTCACATTTACAACTAGCTTTGGCAAGAATGTTGAATAACTATTTAAAGTGGTTGTATTAATTTAAGATTCCTCTTTGTTGGTTCAAGACTCCAGTGACGTCGTCTTCTTCCCAGTAATTATCGTTATCATTGCCAATTTTTCATTTTAGCTATTTTTGTGGTTTCCATGACAGTTTGGGTCTCACTTCCCTGTTTACTATGTCAAAGATTTCTCATTGGTCAGTTAGATATAAACCATGAACTTGATCCTCTGTGAATGAGGTAGCATTTTTTTTTAAAGTGTCTCATGTAGCCCAGGCTGCCCTAAAACTTGATATGTAGCCAAGGATGGTCTTGAATGACTACTCATTCTGCTTCTATTCCCCATGTACTGTGATTACAACCACATGCCTTTTTTTTTCCTTTTTGAGATACAGTTTCACCAGGCGGCACAAGCCTTTAATCACAGCACTTGGGAGGCAGAGGCAGGTAGATCTCTGTGAGTTCGAGGCCAGCCTGGTCTAAAGAGCCAATGTAACATGGCGGGCCTTGCTTGTTGGGGTTTCTGTCCTGCCCAGTTCCCAGCCGGTAACCCCCAAAGAAAATTACACAGAGGTCTATATTAAGTATAAACTGATTGGCTCATTAGCTCAGGCTTCATATTAACTTTTATAACTTATGTTAACCCAATATTCTTATCTATGTTAGCCACATGGCTTGGTCGGTACCTTTTTCGGCCGGGTTGGCCACATCCTGCTTCTTCGGTGGTCTGGACAAGACTGAGGAAAGAGCTTCCTTCTTCCCAGAATACTCCTATTCTTATTGCCCCACTTCTACTTCCTGTCTGGTTTTCCCGTCTATACTTCTTGCCTGGCTATGGGCCAATCAGTGTTTATTTAAAATATAATTGACAGAATATAGAATTGTCCCGCACCAAGTCAAGGCTACACAGAGAAACCCTGTCTCAAGAAACAAAAGAGATACATAGTTTCATGTAGCCCAGGTTAGTTTAGAACTCTGTGTCACCAAGGATGACTTGGAATCCCTGAGACTCTCTGCTTTTACCTGCCCACTACCAGGATTACAGGAATGCAGTAACATACTCAATTTATGCAGTTCTAGGGATCAAATCAGGATTTTGTGCACCTTAGGTAAGTACTCTACCAGCTGAGCTACACTGCCAGGCTGAAGTATCTTCTGACTGGGAAAGTGGCAGAGTTCGGGTGGAAAAGCTCAGCCATCAGTCAGGCAGACAGTGCTACCATTTCACACCTTAACTGAAGTGGCTTTATCTCACTATTAGGTTTGTTACACCAAGAAGAGCTGGTTCGTTACACTAAAGAAAGACAAAGAGAATCAAAGTTGAAGCCAAGTTAATAAAGGTCATTTGCAGTTGAGTACGCAGCTAAGTGGCATGGTGCCTGCCTAGAACATGCAAGGCTTGTTCCCTAACACTGCAATCAATCCATCAGTATGGCATCTACAAACTTTGCTCTATGACAGAGATCAGATTCATTAAGTTTTTTTGCTTTAAATTTTATTTTGTATGCATTGGTGTGAAGGTGTCAGATCCCCTGGAACTGGAGTTACAGACAGTTGTGAGCTGTCATGTGGGTGCTGGGAATTGAACCTAGGTCCTCTGGAAGAGCAGCCAGTGCTCTTAACCACTGAGCCATCTCTCCAGTCTCTAGATCCATTAAGTTTTATCCATTTGGTCAGAATGTCCAGAGGACAAATTAAAATACTTCTGGTATTTCAAAATCACATGTTTATAGAAATTTATTTGGGATGGAGGCAGGGGAACCAAGGTCATTTCCAGCTATATAGCAAGTTCGAGATAAGCTTACACTACATGAGACCCTTTCTCAACCCTCTTGATTCCCCCCAAATCTACCCTTCAAAAAATGGGGCTGTGAAATGGTTTAGCAGGTAAGGGTACTTGTTACTAAGTCTGATGACCTAGGTTTGATCCCCAGAAGCAACACAGTGGAAAGAGAGAACCATAACCAACTCTTCCAAGGTGTCCTCTAACCTTCACTGTGGCATTCTTGCACACTTACAATAAATAAATAAGTAGAAAAAAACCATATCTAATAACTGGACATGGCGACACATGCCCATAATCCTAGCAGTTAGGAGATAAAGACAAGGAACCCAGGAGTTCAAAGCCAGTTTCAACTTATAGAGAAAATTTGAGGATAAACGGAGCTACAAAAGACTTGCATTCCCCCCCTCAAAAAAAGATCATGTTTAATTTTTACAATCATGTGCTGGGTGGTGGTGGCGCACGCCTTTATTCCCAGCACTCAGGAGGCAGAGGCAGGTGGATCTCTGTGAGTTCGAGGCCAGCCTGGTCTACAAGAGCTAGTTCCAGGACAGGTTCCAAAGCTACAGAGAAATCCTGTCTCGAAAAACCAACCCCCCCCCCAAAAAAAAGGTCAAGACATGCATGTAAAATCAAAACTAGACAGCTGGCTGGATGCTTTAATTCCAGCATTAGAGAAGCAAAGTTCAAGGCCAGTCTTGGCAACATGATAAGACCCTGTCTGGAAACACAAAATCAAAAAACCTAGACAGCTAGCTGCTTAGGCAACAAAGAAACAATTTAAAAAGTGCTCATTTATTCATTCTTCACTGTTGTTCCATTCTTGCTTGAAGAATTTTTCTAAACGAATTGTTCTTCACTGGGCTTTCTGGTGAAGCTTTTGGAATAAGCACCCTCCACACTGGGCTCTGTCTTCCACTGAATGCATCTAAGAATTCTGCATGGAATTTGAGGCAGAGCTGAGGACTCTGAGAACAGGCTGCATGCAGGTGGGAAGACACAAAGAGCCGCCAGACTGCCAGTCAGTTTCCTGTCCTTACCTTCTCTGGTGTCTCCTGGCATAGACCAGGACAGTCTGACACCTGAAAACCTCATCTACACTGGCCTCAACTATAAAGCACTTCCAGCATGGCAAGCAGGAGATGGGGGTTCTACTGGTCACTCTGGGGAGAGCTCTACTTTTGGTTCTTAGAGTTTTTTCTTTCTCTGAGGTCCAACTTCCTATGGTAACAGCAACCACAACCTCACAACCCAGGACAACAGCCCCTAGCCATGGGATGAGGTTGCGGAATCTGGGTACGCAGGAGGGTAGGTTGTACCCACTCTAGACAGTCCTGTGTTTGGCAACACACAGAGGAGCAGTCTTAACAAAAACTCAGGATGAGGGCTAAGGAGATGGCTCGGTGGGCAAGTGTGCGAACTGTGCAAGCATGAGGACCCAAGTTCAAATATACTGGACCCATATAAAAACTGGCCATGGTTTCACACTGTGGGAGCAGGCTCACCAACCAGCTAACCTAGGTAAACAAGTGAGCTTCGCCTTCAGTGAGAGACCCTGCCTTAAAGTAATAAACCAGGGCTGGAAAGATGACTCAGCAGTTAAGGGCACTGGCTGCTCTTCCAGAGGTCTCAGGCTTGATTCCCATCCCAGCACCCACAGCGTGGCTAACAGCCATCTATAATTCTAGTTCCTGGGCATCTATTGCCTCTTCTGGCTTCCGAGGGTACCAGGCACATATATGATGCACAGATGTACATGCAAGTAAAACATCTACACACATTAAATAAATAAATACATCTTTTTAAAGTTAGGAGAAGAAATTAAAACTTTTTTCTTTTCTGGTTTTTCAAGACACAGTTTCTCTGTAGCTTTGGAGCCTTTCCTGGAGCCTTAAACTCAGAGATCCAACTGCCTCTGCCTCCCGAGTGCTGGGATTAAAGGTGTGCCCCACCACCACCTGTCTTAAAACCTTTTTTTTTTTTAAGACAGGGTATCACTATGTAACCATAGCTATCCTGTATGTTATCATTCAAGATGCTGGTGACCCTAGGCTGCTTGGGTGCCCTGCGGTGGGAGAGAGACAGATATGCCATGTGGAGAGAGGTTGGATATAGAGTTTATTTAGTGTGGGGGGTATGAAGAGAGAGGGAAAGAGAAGAAAGAAGGAGGGAAGGGGAAGAAGTGGGGGAGAAGGGAGAGAGGCAGAAGCCACCTCTACAGAGAGAGAGAGCAAGAAAGCTGGCTGGAGAGGAGGCAGCTGGCTGGAGAGGAGGAGGGAGATCCGTCCCCTTGCCTGGTGGGCAGGAGGGACTGGGAGTGGGCAGGAGGGACTGGGAGTGGGCAGGGCTTGTCTCTAAAAGGGACAGGGTACCCAGGTAGACCAAGCAAGATTTGAATTCACAGATACCCACCTGCCTCTGCTGGGATTAAAGGTATGCACCGCTATGTTTGGCATAAAATTAAAAATATTTTTTGCTGGGCGGTGGTGGTGCACACCTTTAATCCCAGCACTCAGGAGGCAGAGGCAGGTGGATCTCTGTGAGTTCAGGGCCAGGACAGGCTCCAAAGCTACAGAGAAACCCAGTCTCGAAAAAAATAAAGACAAACAAACAAAAATATTTTTTTAATAGTATGGCTTTCAGTTTACTGTTTTAATGGGATTCCTGAGTGTCGAAACAAGAGAGTCTCTGATTCTTATGCCTTTTCTTAGACTCTTTTCCTTCTGTTTGTCTTGTCCAATTCTAATATGTTGGTTTTTGTTTTATCTTACTATATTTTATTATTATCCTTTAGACAACTGTTTGTTTTCTAATGAGAGACAGAAAGGGAATGGATCCAAGTAGGAAAGGAGGTGGGGAGGAACTGGAAAGCATTAAGGGAGGGTGTTAGGTCTCAAGCCTGGGACAAATGACTAACTGCCTATTTAACATATCAAGGAGGACTCTGGCCACCAGCTACCCTCAGTCCTGACCTGTTACAAAGTCCTGGCTCCTCAGCACTTCTCACCCTGCCCCCTACCTGAACTCTCTAGCCCCTACTCTTTACTGCCCCTCCCCCAATAACTGCTTGGCCCTATATAACCTCAGCCAGTTGGGCTGTGTGGTCTCCTGGCATTTTGGCCCATGACACCTCTCTTGACACTTTTTTCTTCTCTTCCTCTCTCTCTCCTCTCATGGCCCAGTTCAGTGTGGACCCTTCTAGATGCCTCTGGCCATGCTTTTCCTTTTATCTACAATAAACTTTCTCTTCAACCCATACCTAGGAGTGGTCATGTCCTCATTGTTTCTACTCAAGGAAAAACTGTAATCAGGATATACTATGAACGTAAAAAACAAAAACAAAACTATTTTCTTTTTTTTTTATATTTATTTATTATGTATTCAGTGTTCTGCCTGCATTTATCCCTGAAGGCCAGAAGAGGGCACCAGACCCCATTACAGATGGTTGTGAGCACATGTGGTTGCTGGGAATTGAACTCAGGATCTTTGGAAGAGCAGGCAAAGCTCTTAACCACTGAGCCATCTCTCCAGCCCCCACAAAAACTATTTTCAATAAAAGAAAAAACCACACAAAACAAAACAACAACAAAAAACAGTGGGGGGAAAAGGTTAGGTCAAGGACACACAGAAAAGGCTTCCCCCCCTTTCTTTCTTCCTTTCCTCTCTCATCCCTCTTGCCTTGTAGTTGCAGAATGTGTTCAGCAGAGGGAGACTAAAACACAGCACCTAGCCAGGACACCAGGGTGCAGCAGACCAAACTGTCAGGGAGATCCCTGAAAGAAAGGCATTCAAGATCTTTTTTAAAGGCTTGACCTCCCTCTCCACCCAGAGCTGCCCATGTGAAGAAGATGTGACCACAGATAAAAAAACAGAATCATGGAGAATAAACCTCTAGGCCGACTAGCCTAGACCTGCAGCCAGGTGTCACAAGTGAGAGACAGATCCAAACAGTAGAAGAAAAGCAGCGCGAACTGAAGGGACAATGGAAACATCCAAATGTACTTCCTGCAAGGACAACTTCAGGGGCTGCAGGGATGGCTCACTGGCTGGCAGCTCTTGTTGATCTTTGCAGAGGGAGTTTGGCTGGAACCTCCAGTTCACTCCTGCTTGATCCGGAAAGCCCCATTCCTCTCTCTCCAAACCCCACCTTCTCAGAGAATCCCCAAGAAAGAAAAGGTGCCCAAAAGCCCAGTTCCGCTTTCTTAGCAGCTGTAGCAGCTCCTCCCCTGAAGTTGCCAGTAGCCCAAGGCCTGCCTAAAGCATACTTGGTGGCACAAACCCAGCTTGTGGCGGACATGCCATCACCCCTTGCCTACAGGGTATATAAGCTCCTTGCTTTAGTTCAACCCTGTAACTTCTCCAGCCCCAATCTCTGGGGCTGGAGGATTCATCAGGGAGTTGCTTTGCTCAAATATACCTGTTCTTTTTCTTTTTCAATTCCGCTTGATCTGGCTTACTGTGCCAGCAGAGAAACCTATTATTATATATAGAAAACCTATTACTAGGTTCAGTTCCCAGTCAATGGGGTAGTTAGCACCCATACATAATTCCAGTTCTAAGGGATCTGACAGCCTCTTCTGATCTCCATGGGCACCAGGCAAAACATTCACGAGCATAAAATAAATAAATAAAACATTAATTTAAAAAAGAAAAACAAAATTTCAAAATTCCCTATAGGTTTTAAACAAGAGTCTCATAAATAGTGTAACATCAGAAAAACCTTAAAATTAGTTAATTTTCTCTCTTGCAAGGGAATAGACAATAAACCTAAGAAATTATAGACATTGAGATTACCAGAAAGAAACTTCAAGACAGCTATTATGCCTACTGAGAAATAGACTTGAAACAAAGACAGAAAGTGCAGGAAAAAGACAAAGAAAAAAACAAAAACAAAAACATTTCTCCAGGAGCTGGAGAAATGGATCAGTTGTCAAGAGCACTGGCTATTTTGTGGGGACTCAGGTTTGATTCCCAGCATCCACATAGCTGCTCAAACTGTCTGTAATTTCAGCTCCAGAGGAATCTGGGGTCTTCTGGTCTCTGAAGGCCCAAGCACA
Source organism: Ondatra zibethicus (assembly GCA_004026605.1). Taxonomy (NCBI): domain Eukaryota; kingdom Metazoa; phylum Chordata; class Mammalia; order Rodentia; family Cricetidae; genus Ondatra; species Ondatra zibethicus. The sequence goes on along the minus strand of PVIU01003427.1, from coordinate 79,431 downwards.
TATATGGTGCAAACATATACATAAAATCAAAATAAATCTTTAAAAAAGTTCTCTTCTTCAATTAAAAATGAAGAAGAGATGAAGACCAGCCAAACAAAGATTTTAGAAATGAAAAACACAAAAAAAGATGAAGTCAAGTCCTGACCAGCCACAGAGAGGAAGCAAGATGTGACTGCCTCACTGAAAAAGGTATCGAGCCATGTGGCTAACATATACTAGAGTAATGGGCTAATATAAGTTATAAGAGTTAATAAGGAGCCTGAGCTAATGGGCCAATCAGTTTATAATTTTTTAAAAAAATATGCATTTATTTATTATGTATACAATATTCTGACCACACGTATGCCTGCAGGCCAGAAGAGAGCACCAGACCTCATTACAGATGGTTGTGAGCCACCATGTGGTTGCTGGGAATTGAACTCAGGACCTTTGGAAGAGCAGGCAATGCTCTTAACTGCTGAGCCATCTCTCCAGCCCCAATCAGTTTATAATTAATGTAGACCTCTGTGTGATTTTCTTTCGGACTTAACAATTGCAGGAACTGGGCAGGACAGAAACCCAGACAACAAATGGAGCCCACGTGGACAACTACATCCACATAAAGCCTGAAAGAGCTCAGGAAGTAATTCCAGACATAAAATAACAGAGTTAAGCATGTCTTATTTATAGCAGCATTTTCTCTGGTGGACTCTGCTTGCTAGAGGCAAGCGCTCTCATTCAAGAAAGGCCTCCTGACTCAGCTTTAGCTGTAAAACCTTACAACTCTTTTAAGAGGTCTGGCCACGAAACACTTAAATAGTGTTGATGAAAAACTGACTGCATGCTTCTTGGTTTTCAGCCGTAGCAGGAAAAAAGCCGCGCCATTTTAAAATGCCGGCTTTCTGGGCCGTCCTGCTAGTGCAAGCTCTGACTCTTTCAGGCAGGAGGTCCACCTACAAAGCATTTGAGTGTGGTTTGTGAGCAGCAGTGTGCTTGTTGACAGGGACCTTGAAACACCATAGAGTTTTGGCAATAAATATGGCTACAGCTGGTACCTCCCCCATGAGGCTAGAATCTCAAAAAGCTAAGGAATGGGCTTTAATCCTCTCCATATTGCTTAGCAAATTAAAGACTCATGTGGTCAGAAAAAGAGAGACACACAGGTGTATGTCTGTGTGTGTGTGTGTGTGTGTGTGTGTGTGTGTGTGTGTAACACCCAGTTTGAAGAATGACTTAAAACAGCCTTTTCACCCGACTCTGAGTTTTCCCACTCATTTAAGGGTAGAAGAGCAGCAGGACGCAGCCACAAAGATCTATGGCTTGTGAAGAACGGCAGGGCTACTAAGTCTGAGAAGCTATGTTCCAGAATACAGTTTATCATTTTTTTTTCAATGTACTAATTAAAATTCTCAGAGAGGGATACATCAAATAATGTTTACTTTTTATTTGGATTTCAGACAACTGGAGCAGATTTCAGTTACAGCCAGACTGAATTTAAGGTAAATCTTCAACCGGCTGCCCTCTCCTCTAGCTGAAACAAATGTTTCATTATGATGTTCAGAAAGGGCTTGCCTCCAATTTGAGCCACCTGCTGCCTCTCAAGGTCAGGGTCCTGGCTCCCCACAGAGGCTTTCTCCTTGTGAGAATCCCCAGGCACAGCAGCCACCCCACCCCAACTGACTAGCAAAGCTTCTGTAATGAGCATGAGGCATCACAGGGAACTTGGACTCCAACGAATGTGAAATTAAATAAATAGTCTAGGCTTTTCTTCCTCTCTCTATAGGTAAAACTTAAAAGCATTAATTAAAAAGAGAAGAAATATGTTAAATATATATATATTTTCTGAGCTGGGTGGTGGTGGTACACACCTTTAATCCCAGCACTCAGGAGGCAGAGGCAGGTGGATCTCTATGAGTTTGAGGCCAGCCTGGTCTACAGAACTAGTTTCCAGGACAGGCTCCAGAGCTACAGAGAAATCCTGTCTTGAAAAACCAAAAAACAAAAACAAAAAACTGGAAACTGATAATCTAAAGGTTTTTTAAATTTCAAAAATACTTTTTAACCTTACAGCTAGTGTTCTTAACTATTGAACTATCTCTCAGTTCCTTTCTTTTTAAAGCGGCTTGTGTATAAACTGAGGATGTGACCACTCCATGGTATGGTTAATGGAAAGGCTTTTATTGTGGCTATGAGAGAATAGCCAGAGGTATCTGGAAGAGTCCAGAGCAGAGAGAGAAAGAAGTAGACTAAACATGGCTGACAGACTGAACCCGGCCACGACAGAAGCAGGAGCAGAGTAGACAGAAACATAGAAGGAAGGGGAACAGCCCAGGTTGATGGTAGCGCACGCCCTTAGTCCCAGCACTTGGGAGGCAGAGGCAGGCAGATCTCTGAGTTCGAGGCCAGCCTGGTCTAAAAAGAGGGACAACCAGGGCTACACAGAGAAACTCTGCCTCGAAAATAAAATAAAAAAAAAAGAGAAGGAAGGAAGAGGGAGAGAACGGGGAGACATGGACAGAGAGTGCATACTTAGCTGGAATAGCAGGGTTATAAGGAGAATGAGTAGCTGGAGTTTAGTGTAGGCGAGAAGGTGAGAAGGGCTAGGATGCCGTGGGCTTTGACGCTGAGGGAGCCTGAAAGTCAGCTCGGGCTTCGGTGTGCTAATAGCACCACAGTTAGCCATTTTGTTCTTTTTTCCTTTTGGAATTTGGGGAAATGGAGTTTCTTTTGGACCTGACAACTTTTTTACTTTATTTATGGGGGGGGGTCCCGAGTACAATGCCAGTGTGGGGATCAAAGGACAATCTGTAGGAATCAGCTCTCCTCTTCCATCAGACAGGTTCTGGTACCTAACTCAGGTCATCAGGCTTGAAGTCATTAAGTGCCTTTACCCCGAGCCATCCACTGCAAACACAGCAGACTTCTGGGGTTTTAAAGACATAGCTCAAGGATGTTAAAAGCAATGCACTTAAGAAAGGAGACTTCGGGTTACATAGCCCTGAAATAAACTTTTCTTCCCTGGTAAGTAACTGTAAGTGAAGGTTAAATACGTAAAACAAAGAGCCTCAGTGGAACTGCGAAATCCCGGCCTGACAAAGGAAGCCCACAGACATGACAAGACCATCTGCAGGCAGTTAGGAACTTGGAGACTCCTGACAAGCCGGTCAACCAATGGTAAGAACAGCTGCCTTGGCCTTGAAGTTACAATAGATTTGCTGATGGAACTTTCCACCCCCAAAGCTCCCTTTCTGCCCTATAAAATCAAGCACAGTCTCTACTCCCACAGAGGGACTGCCATCCTTAATGGCCTAATAATGACATCCCCTTCAGCTGGGGTCAGTCTTCCCCTTCTGTTATTTTTCAGTGGCCACAGGCAATCCTCATCTAACGGATGCTTATGACTCAGGGTGCAGCTCGTACAGGGGGAGGGGACAGGCAGGAATGTAGTTCAGGGGTAAAGTGACTGTCTAGCATGTGCAAGATCTTGGGTCTGCTCCCAGGGAAGGGAAGAAAAGCCGGAAAGTCACTTGGGATTATCCTCTGAGAGTGTTTTCTGTCATCAGGCTAATTTTTTCCTTATAAATCAGCTTATTCCAATCCTTCAAGTATAAAATCACAGACCACATCACACATCCATGAATGATAATCACTAGAAAGAGTCTAGAATCATCCGGGTTATTGGGTTTGTTGTTGTTGTCAATCTGACACACATTAGAGTTACTTGGGGGGAGGAATCTCATTGAGAAAATAGCTCTGGGCCTGGCTATTTTCTGGCTCAGCCGTTAAAGGCTAGGCTCACAACCAAAAATATGAGAAAATAGCTTTGTCAGATTGCCTATAGGCAAGCACGTAGAGCATTTTCTAAATTAGATTGATGTGGGAGGGAACCTAGCAGGGCCACCCCTGGGCATGTGGTCCTGAGCTGTGTAGGAAGTCAGTCTGAGGAAGCCATGGGCAGCAAGCTAGTGGGCAGCATCCTCCATGCTCTCTGCCTCAGCTCCTGCGCTGGCTTCCCTCCATTGACTGTGACTTGGGATGTGTAAACCAAATGAACCCTTTCCTCCACACCTTGCTTTGGGGCAGTGTTTTATTACAGCAGACTAAGACAGGTATATATTTCACATTTTGTATATGAATATGGTTTATAATACACAGGCTGTTTGTTATTCATAATGGCCAAGAGGCAAAAGCAGAGATTGGCACGGTAGTTCAGTGCCTTATGTTGTCAGAGAGGGCTGACTCCCCAGGGTTGGCAGATGGCTCAGTGCTGCTGAACTTAACAACCTGTGTGGTGGAGAGAGAGACAGAGACGGGGGAGAGAGACAAAGACAGAGAAAGAGTCAGAAAGACAGAGACAGGGAGAGAGAGACAGAAAGACAGAGACAGAGACAGGGAGAAACACCGAGAGTTAGAGACAGGGAGAGAGACAGAGACAGAGACACAGACAGACTGAGACAGATAGTGACCAAGACCCACCTCTCTTGGACTGACCTCTGAGCTCCACCCTTTCTCACACACACACACACACACACACAAAATAAATAAAATGTAAATTAAAAAATAAAATAGGTAGATGTGGTGTGAATGCCTTTGATCCCAGAAGTGAGACAGGTAGATCTTTGTGAACTGGCAGCCAGGGTGGTCTACACAGGGAGTCTCAGGCTAGCCAAAGCTGCATACTAAGAAAGACAAACAAGCAACACATAAGGAGAGCCGACGCCTCCAAGTTCCTCCACTTACACCATGGAACACGCACACGTAATAAAAATGCAATAAAAATTACTAAAGACGAAAAACAGCTGAAAAGGTCACCAACAGATGACGGACAAACTATGATCTAGTCACACAGTGGAGTGCTAGTCATCAGTGAGAAGCAGGAAGTATTGCTAGAAACTAAAACCTGAGTGACCGTGAAAACACCCTGTGAAAGACGCCAGGACTGCAGAGCACAGAGTCCATGACTTGGCTAGAAAAGGTCCAGAGGAAGCAAGTCCCCAGAGGCAGAAATAGGCCACAGCAGCGGCTTCAAACCAGGACGAGGAGGATGACGAGGAGCTAAGCCAGAGCCCCGCTAACAGGTGAGCTGTTTACGTTAGGGGAGACCTTAAGAAATCTATAATTAGGTTGCGAATGTGTCTGCATTACTGTATCAAAATTCTTAAAAGTTCTGGGCTGGAGAGATGGCTCAGAGGTTAAGAGCACTGACTGCTCTTCCAAAGGTCCTGAGTTCAATTCCCAGCAACCACATGGTGGCTCACAGCCATTTGTAATGAGATCTGGTGCCCTCTTCTGGCCTACAGGCATACACACAGACAGAATATTGTATACATAATAAATAAATAAATATTAAAAAAATTCTTAAAGTTCCCGGACAGAGGTGGTGTACACCTTTACTCCCTGCACTTGGGAGGCAGAGGTAGGCAGATCTCAGTGAGTTTGAGGACAGCCTGGTCTCCAGAGTGAGTTCTAGGACAGACAGGGCAACAGAGAAATTCTATCTTGAAAAACCCAAATAAGTAAATAAATAAAATAAAATAGAAAGCATGCATGACTATTGTCTTTTCTTTTTCTTTTCAATTCCATGTCTTTTTTTTTCTTTTTTCTTTTTTTTTTTTTTTTTTTTTTTTTTTTTTTTTTTTTTTTTTTTTTTTTTTTTTTTTTTTTTTTTTTTTTTTTTTTTTTTTTTTTTTTTTTTTTTTGGTTTTTCGAGACAGGGTTTCTCTGTGGCTTTGGAGCTTGTCCTGAAACTAGCTCTTGTAGACCAGGCTGGCCTCAAACTCACAGAAATCTGCCTGCCTCTCCCTCCCGTGTGCTGGGATTAAAGGCGTGTGCCACCACCGCCCAGCTAATTCCAAGTCTTAATACCTAGCCTTTACCAACCCAATTTTTAAAAAATAATATCCTATATTTTCTACTAATACATGTTACTTTATTCTAATGTCTCATTTGAATGGTCCATTCTTTGCCTATTGGTCTAAAACCCGTGGCAACCTTGAATTCAAGTCCAGCCTGTGAATTCTGTTTAAATGTGACTTACCTAATTTTTGAGCCCATATTATAGCGGTACCCGTGTCTCCTGCATTGCCTTCAGCTAAACATACAACTTCTTGTCCAATCTTCCATCCAATTAATGGATAAAAGCCTTAGAAAGCAAACAAGCAAACCAACAATGTAAGTCAAATAACAAATACATGACTCATGGCAGCACCAACCATAACTTAATAGTTTGGTGATACAAACAACCACAAAGTGCTTATGCACTACGCCGCCTGAGTGCAAATCCCAGCCCTCACTAGGTGTGGTCTTAAGGTTTCTGTACTTTCAGCCTTGGTTTCTGCAAGTGAAAAGAGGCTACCCGAGAGCTGCCGTAGGCATAAGCAGAGTTAACTCACAAAGGAACAAGCCCAAGGCCTGGTGTACAGTATTGTACATTAAATATAAAGGGTAGGTTTCTGTTTTTGTTCTTCTTTGTTTTGCTGTTGGATGCTGGTCTTGGTTTGGGGAGCTGGGAATTGAACCAAGGGCCTGGTGCATACTGGGTAGATACTCTACCACTGAGCTATGTCCCCAATCCCTAGCTATTAGTTTTAGATAGGTACAGATACATCCACATCTTTAGAAACATGGCAGTGAGTATTTTAATTGCAAACTAAAGGTTCCTAGAGAGAACTGCCAAAGCACTAACCACATTGTGTGTCTACTTGTGGTCTCCAAGCAAAGTCCCAAGTCAGGACAGTGAAATACAGTGACAAACTTTTCTTTTTTTTCTTTTTTAAAAGATTTATTTATTTATTATGTATACAGTGTTCTGTCTGTCTGTATGCTTGCTGGCCAGAAGAGGGCACCAGATCTCATTACAGATGGCTGTTAGCCACCATGTGGTTGCTGGGAATTGAACTCAGGACCTCTGGAAGAGCAGTCAGTGCTCTTAACCACTGAGCCATCTCTCCAGCCCCAGTGACAAACTTTTCTAGCTTTGACCCTTGCCAGCTAGGGGAAAGGGACCAGGCTGTAGAGTGAAGGCAGGAAAAAAATTTTTTTAAAATGCATCTTTGAAAATGCTGGGAATGCGGGGGCTGGAGAGATGGCTCAGAGGTTAAGAACACTGATTGTTCTTCCAGAGGTCCTGAGTTCAATTCCCAGCAACCGCATGGTGGCTCACAACCATCTGTAATGAATTCTGGTGCCCTCTTCTGGCCTTCAGGCACACATGCAGACATATACTGTAAACAAAATAAATATAAATAAATAAATATTTAAAAAAAAAAGAAAAGAAAGAAAATGCTGGGAATGTAGCTTAGTTGTACAAGTGTTTGTCTGGCCTACACGAAGCCCTGTGTTCCACCTGAAACACCACATTAACCAGGCATGGTGGCAAAGCTAGAATCTTAGCATGGGGGAAGTGGGAGCAAGGGGATCAGTGGTTCCAGGGTCGTCTCTGTCTGCATAGCAAGTTCAAGGCCAGTCCATGCTACACGAGACTCAGCCTCAAAAAACTAAAAAGACCTTAAATATGTTTTGATCACTAGATGGCAATTAATCACCCCCTGAAAGTTTCTAACGCATAAGTAAAAGAAAATCGGAATGGATCCTAAGGAGTACAACTCTTGTCTAGCATGTTAAAGCCCTGCATTTGATTCCCCAGCAGCCCACCAAGTAAATAAATAATTGAGAAAAAGAGAGATCTAGACTACAATAGTAAAATTTAAACAAATATAACATGTAATACAAATAAACGTTTGGAAAGCTAACAAAAATAGCCTAATTCATCTAATGTTTTTTTTTCTATTAACATCTTTGGGGTTTTTGTTTTTTGAGACATTTTCCTATATCGCTCCGGTTGTCCTGGAACTTGCTCTGTAGACCAGTATGATCTCAAACTCAGCGATTCACCTGCCTTTGCCTCCTGAATGCTGGCATTAAAGGCATGCGCCACCACCACCTGGCAACATATTTATTTTTAAAGTTGCTAAATTAATTATTTTAATTAATATAAAGGTAATGGGGATTAATTAACTCTAATAATAAAAATATATCAGAGAATATCTTTTGTTGAAGGAGAGAGAGCCTGCTTTTAGTCCCGGCCGCCTGGCTAGCTTACACCCAAAATAATCACACAGAAACTGTATTCATTTAAACACTGCCTGGCCCATTAGTTCTAGCCTCTTATTGGCTAACTCTCACATCTTGATTCAACCCATTTCTAATAATCTGTACATCACCACGAGGTCGTTGCTTACCGGGATGATCCTAACCAGCGTCCATCCCAGGCAGGAGATCCATGGCATTCTCTCTCTCTCTCTGCCCTTCTTCCTCCCAGCATTCAGTTCTGTCTCCTCCTCCTACCTAAGTTCCGCCCTATCAACTAGGCCAAGGGAGTTTCTTTAATAACCAATGAAAGCAACACAAATACAGAAGGACCTCCTACACCAATCTTTAACATAAAATGGAAAATTAGAGCCGGGCAGTGGTGGTGCATGCCTTTAATTTCAGCACTCTGGAGGCAGAGGCAGGCGGATCTCTATGAGTTTGAGGACAGCCTGGTCTACAGAATGACTTCCAGGACAGTCAAGGCTACACAAAGAAATCTTGTCTCAAAAATCAAAACAAAGAAAGAAAGAAAGAAAGAAAGAAAGAAAGAAAGAAAGAAAGAAAGAAAGAAAGAAAAAGAAAAAAAGAAAACTGTGCAAGTTAGTAAGCAGCACTCTTCTGTGGCCTATGTATCAGCTCCGGCCTCCAGGTTCCAGCCCCGTTTGATTCCCTGTTCTGACTTCCTTTCATTATAGACCAAGACATGGAACTGTAAGTTGAAATAAACCCTTTCCTCCCCAAGTTGCTTTTGGTCATGGTATTTTATCACAGCAATAGAAACCCTAACTAAAATAAGTACTGATTACAAAATAAATACATTAAGAGAAAACAAGAATATTCTGAAGCTTGTTATTTAAACAATGAATTTCTTTCTATAACTGTGGTTATAACAGAGGCACAATGCTACTAAGAGTAACAAGATATTCATTTGTTTGCCTTTGCTATAGGACCTCAGTATGTCGCTGTCCAGGAACACAGCATATGTGGTCAGGAGAGCATCCTTCTTCATTGTTCCAAGTGCTGGAATTAAAGGTGTGTGTATCTAGCCAGGGAGTAGTGATGCATGCCTTTATTCCAGCACTCAGGAAGCAGTGCAGTCTGGTCTCAGTCTGAGGCCAGCCTGGTCTACAGACTGAGTTTCAGGATAGTCAGGGGTGGGGTGGCGGTGGCACATACATCACAAAGAAACAGTATAATTTTTATTTAGTAATAAGATATGTCCTAATTATTTACCTCCATTAGCATGCTGAGGGCTGTTTCCTGTATTAATATCCAAAAATGTCCCGGTGCCCATGGTTAATTTCACATCTCCTGTCTGGAAGCAGCACTCTCCAAACATGGCCGACTGCTGGTCACCGACCTGCCAAGGTTCAACAGTCAGATGCACACTCTACCAGCACCTACTTACCAGCGTCCATCTCCCCTTACAGGATGCCAGGACCATACTTCACTGCCTTTTTTTTTCCATTTCCTTAAGACAACAGCTGCATAGTTCAGGGTTTCTCTGGGCAGCACTGCCGGCAGCTGACCAGTCTAAGGGTTTCTGGTGCCAATCTACTTTATGACTTTAATAAATGTAATTTTAGAAATGTCAGTATAAAAACTGTACCGAAAAACTGCCTTTCCATTTTCACCTCAGAGGTTTCATTCATTCGTCAAGGTAACTGATTTTACAAATCTCTCCTCTACCAAGAGCGACAGGTACAATCAAGTGCAGAGCCTTACACAGCTGTTTCTTTGTCAAGACAGGGTGTCTCTGTGTAGCCCTGGCTGTCCTGGAACTCCTTCTGTAGACCAGGCTGGCCTCTGACAATTCAGGGATCCACCTGGCTCTGATTCCCAAGTGCTGAGATTAAAGGTGTGTGTCTCTGCCACCTAGCCTAAATTTCCATTTCTTGTTTTAAAAGACTTAAGTTTTGTTACCATGGATACATGTAAACACACATAAAGCTGTTTATTTGACTTCCTATAGTCCTGGAAATCGACTCTAAGGCCTCACATGCACTCATGAGTTCTCTACACTGTTAGACTTGGGACTCTACTTTTATTCTTCTTAGAGACAGGCTGCCATGTTTACCAGGGTAGACTAAACCTCTTCTCATGCCCCAGCCTCCGAGCAGCTAGGACTAATAGGCACACATCACTGCAGAACACTTGCCTTATCTGCACACAGCCATGGTCACTAGCACCATATTAAACAAAGAAATAAAATAAATAAAAATAGGGCTGGCAAGATGGCTCATCAGATAAATGCATTTGCCACTAACCCTGACACGGAGTTTGATCCTTGGGACCCCCCACACGGCGGAAAGAGAAAACTAACTTCTGGAAGTTGTCCTCTGACTTCTACATGCATGCCATGGTATGTACAAACAGACACATGCATACAAAAAGTGATAAATATTTTAAAAATAAAAGATAAACTCTTTTGAGGCTAAGCATAGTTGAACACACAACCCCAGCACTGGAGAGTCTGAAGGGAGCAATTTAAGTCAGAGGTAAGCCTGAACTAAATACAGCATCATGCCCCCCACTAAAAAAAACCAATAAAAATAAAGTCACCTGAGCAGGGGAGCACATGCATGCAAGCCCAGCACTTTGGAGACTAAGTGGCTTACACAGAATTTAAGGCTAGCCCAGGCTACAAAGTAACCAAAGTGGCCCCCCCTTTATTTTATTAATCTCAGCCATACCTTAATCTGAGAGTAAACCTATTCTCAGCAATTGTTTTAGTTTTAGACCGGCATCTACCTGGGCAGTTGTATGCTAAGGGTTCTGTAACTGCTGACTCCAACTCCCTCCTCTGATGTCAATTGCTTATTTACTGAGTTGGGCTGCTTTGATGAAACGTAAATAGCAGCCCCTCTGGTTTTAAAACCGCAGTATCAACAGAAGTAACATATTCCTCAGAACACAGTATCTCTAGAAAATTTAACAGTTGGGAATGGCTACAGAGTACTTCCATTGTAGAAGTCTGGCCAGTGGTCCTCCACCCAGAACACAAGGGATGCTTCTCATTCTATGCACAACCCTTTCAACTTAAAAGACATGAAAGAGCTACTAGGCATAATATCTGTTTCTTCTTCAGTGCTGATACTGAACCCAGGGCCTCATACATGGTGGCAAAAGTTCTAACTGAGACCCCACTGAGGACAACAGGCTCTCCCTATGCAGCCCTGGCTATCCCAGAATGTGTTATATGGACCAGCCTTGAACTCATAAAGATTTCCTTCCATGCCGCTGAGTACTGGGATTAAAGCCATGAGCCACCACACCTGGCTCAGGCATTAGTTTTAGTCTACTGAAGACCTTGTGTTTCTCTTAAAGCTAGCTCCCAACTATTCTAACATATTCATTTAGTTTTCACCCTCATGTCTTCTACTTACCAAGGCAACCACTGGTATAGGCACACCAAATATCTCTTCATCCACTGATCCAAAATCATGGCTTCAAATAAGATTGATGAAAGAGTTAATTGTTGCTCTGGACACATTCTTTCTAAAATCCAGCAAACTGCTTTTCACACAGGCTACAGAGTTACAGAGTGGATGCAGAAGCATCAAAAGTGCAGAAAAAAGCCCTTTCCCCAGCAAAGCAAAAAGAATTCAAAGGCAGTTTTGTGGGTCTGTGTCTGATGCTCACATTTACCTTGTGTCCTTCACAGGAGGCAGGATGGTGAGCGGTAAGGAAACTATGGTGGCTACGAGCTTGCTCCAACACATCTGGGCATGAAAATATGGCGTCAGGATAGGCAAACTTGAATGTATCAAACCTCTACCCATCTTGCAAAAATCACATTGTACACAATAAACTACAATCAGTTAAAAAAAAAGAATCTAGCCTAAATTACAGAAAAAACTGGTGATTCAAAAAAGAAGATAAAAGTCTTTACCCCAAATGGATCAAAAAATCCAGTTGTACTGGCATTTGAATAATCCGTGGCAAACGCAGAACCTAAATTTACATTAGAAATAACACACTTATTATCAGGTAATAGAAATCGTCTAACCTTGGTATATAATCTAGACCGTTGTCTACCTTCAAATTCATCCTAAAATGAATGCTTGCAACATACAAGTTTCCAGGAAAATTCCCATCAAATCTTTATGAACCTTTACAGTTTTTTCTTTTAAGATTTTATTTAAAATTTTCAAAATTACAATTATGTATGTGTAGCGTGTATGTGTGTGTATTACGGCACACAAGTGCAGAGAAGAGGACAGTTTCAGGAATCTGTTCTCCCTTTCCACCATGGGTACCAGGGGTCAGATTTGGTCCTCAGGCTAGGCAGCAGATGTCTTCCTGCTGGGCCTTCTCACCAGCACCCCTCCCCCACACATACCACTGTCTGCATATGGAGGTCAGGGGACAACTTTCTGGAGGCAGTTATTTCTACCATGTGGGCTCTAGGAACTATCTCAGGTCATCAAGCTTGGCAGAAGCCATCCTTACCAGTTAAGACATCTTACCAGCCCCTGAATGCTACAAAAGCAGTTTTATTAGGTAAGACTTGAGGATCCTGAGTTTGAAGGGAAGAGGAGTAGAGTATTAACTGCGCCCCCCAATCATATCCAAGTACAGTGTTACCCCTGCTTTGCTTATTTCTTCAAAATTTAAAGTTATATTTACTTTATGTGTATTAGTGTTTTGACTGCATGGATGTCCATGCACCACATGCATGCCTGGTGCCCCAGGAGTCAGAAGAGGGCGCTGGGTTCCCTGAAACTGGAGTTAGGCATGGTTGTGAGCCAACATGTGGGTCTCTGGCCCTGAATAGCTGAGCCACCCCTCGAGTCCCTTATTTTTTTTAAGTTAGCACACACATACAAATCAACGTGGCATTTTCATGGCATTTTCATATATGTTACTACACTTTATTCTAATTTGTCTCTCCCCCATGCGCATACCCTTTCTAATGTTTCCCTTCCTTCCCCAGACAGACTGCCCTTGTGATCTGATGTCACATGCATTCCATCACCCTCTTTGTTCCTATCCCTGAAAAATCTCTTCCTTCTCTCTGGTTTAACGACCCAGACTCCCGTACACACACACACTTACACATTTAAATACAGCTGAATGCAAATGCATTTTATGTTTGTACCACATTTTTCTTGTATTGATTCATGTGTTGGTGGACTTCTAGGCTGCTTTCTTTTCTTGCCTATAAATTGTACAACAATAAACGCAGATGTGTAGGTGTCTCTATGGCATGCTTAGAGTCCTCCAGTCATACACCTGAGTGGGAAAGCCAGGACATATGGCGATTCCCTTCTTGCTTCTTGAGCATCACCCGGGCTGGTTTCCACCGCGGCCGCACAGGCACACCTTCCCAGCAGCAGCAGTGAACTCGGGCTCCTCTTCCCACATCCGCATAGCATTTGCTGCCATTTATCTTCCTTGTTTTGTTTTGTTTTTTTATTTTATTTTTAGACAGGGTCTCTCTCTATTGGCTTAGATAGCCTGGAACTTGTTACATAGACAAGGGTGGCCTTGAGCTCACAGAGATTCACTTGTCTCTGCCTCCCAAAGGCAGGGATTAAAGGCCTGAGCCAGGACAACTGGCTTTATTTATCCTCTTGATGACAGCCATTCTGATCTGGGTGAAATGGAATTGAAAGCCATTTCAATTTGTGTTTCCGTCAGGACTAAAAATACTGAACACTTTTAAAAGTAATTGTTGGGCATTTCTTTTTCTTCTTTAAGATGATTGGGGGGGTTGTGTTTAAATTTTACATTCTTTTTTTTTTTTTTTTTGGTTTTTCGAGACAGGGTTTCTCTGTAGCTTTGGAGCCTGTCCTGGAACTAGCTCTTGTAGACCAGGCTGGCCTCAAACTCACAGAGATCCACCTGCCTCTGCCTCCCGAGTGCTGGGATTAAAGGCGTGCGCCACCACAGCCTGGATATTAATCCCTGGTCTGATGTGTAAGTGGCAAAGATTTTTCCCACTCTGTAGGATGTTTGAGTGAATATTTCCTTGGCTGTGCAGAAGCTTTTCATTCCGAGCAAATTTATTCTCCAATTATTGGGATTATTCCAGGGCTAATAGAGTCCTTTCCAGAAAGTCCTCACCAATAATATATCCTGATGGATTTTGCCTACATTATATTTTAAGAGTTTTAGTTCCATATCTGACATTAAGATACTTCTTTTTTAAAAAAAAAAAAAGGCTTATTTTCTTTTTATCTCTGTGTGTATGTACGTGTGCACACATAGATGAAGATGCCCACAAAGCCCAGAAGACGGCATGGGATCCCAGGAGCTGGAGTTGCAGACAGCTGTTAGCCACCTGATATACAGAGAACCAAACTCAAGTCTTCTGGAGGAGCAATAGCAAATATTTTTAACCACTGAGCTACTTCTCCAGCCCAAAATAATCGGTGTGGTTTTTTGCCTTTTTGTTTGTTTGGCTGTTTTTTGGTTTTTGTTTTATTTGTTTATTTATTTGAGACAGGGTTTCTCTATGTAGTCCTGGCTATGCTGGAACTTTCCTATGTAGACTGGGCTGGCCTCCAACTCACAGAAATCAGCCTGCCTCTGCTTCTTGAGTGATGCGATTAAAGGAATGCGCCACCACACCCAGCTGCTTTGTCTTATTTGTATTTTTTTTTTTAAGACAGTCTTACTGTGTACCCCTGGCTGGGCTGGAACTTGCTATGTAGACCAGGCTGGTCTTGAACTCGAAGATCCACTTGCCTCTGAGTCCCAAGTTCAGGGACGACAGGAATGCAGCACCGTACCCAGCTGGGACTGTTGTCTTCTAGCTCTGTGAAGAGTGTCATTGTGGGCTGATGAGACAGCGCAATAAAGGTGCCTGCCACCAAGCATCTGGCCCCACATGGAGGACGGAGAAAACTGACTCTGGCAGCGTGACTTTTGGCTCCCACAGTGCGTTACTGCCACGCTCCTTGTTAAATCTCTAGTTGGGCACACTCGTGTTCTTCCCTTTCTGCCCCATCAGGTCTTGCTGGTTTACTGTGCTGGGCAGGATGGATCCCTTCTTAGTTTCCCTCTGTTGATCAATTCCTCTCATAAAATTACTCTTGCCCTTCTTATGATGAAGACTTTCTTTCTCTTCAATGAATGGTATTCCTTGATGTATCTTCTGCATCGTTGGCTTGCAAGGCAAGGTCATCCTGCGTCTGGCTGCCTTGAATTGTCCTTGTTCCTCCATCATCTGTAAAAAGCAGCTTGGCAGGGCGCAGCGCTCTTGGTTGGCAGTTTTCACTGTCGGGACTTGACAGCATCTTTCCATGAGGGATGTTGGCGGGGATCTACCACCGTTCTGATGGTTCTGCTTTTGTAAGTTGGCATTTTCTCCACACAGCTTTTGGGGTTCTTTGCTTTGTGCTTTGGCATTTTAAGTATACCATGAAAAGGTTCTTCTGTGGTGCTACCTATGTGGGGTTCTAAGTGCTCCTTCTACTGGACATCCATTTCTTTCCTTGATTTAGGAAATTGTCTGCTGTAATTTCATTGAATAGATCGTGCTTTTTAGTGTTCGTCTCTTCTATTCCGAGGATGTTTAGCTTTGGACTCCTGAAAACACCCCAGCTATCCTGTGCATTGTGATCATATTTGTTCAGGTTTCCCCTTATTGGTGTCTGGATATCATACTTCATGAACTTTGCCCTCTGTCCCTTTTATTCATTTTTCTAGTTAGTCAAGTCCATTGGTGAATTCCTCTGTATTTTTTATTTGATTCAGTGCGTTCTTCATTTCCAGCATTTCTGTGTGTTGTTTTCCAGACACTCCGTTTTCTCGCTGGACTCTTCCTCCATGTGGTCGTCCAGACGGCTGATGTTTTCTCCTAATACGCCGGGCCTCGAATCCAATTCATCTGCTGGTTTGCGTCCTCTTTCATGGTGCCCGTCATTCTTTACCAATAAGCTTGACCCGTCACCTCACACTTTACCTCCTTCGCCGTCTCTGCTGAAGTTCAGTCACTGAGAAGTTTGGTCTTTTGAAGGAGTCATGCCGGTTGCACATGGTGCTTGTGTCTCTGCATTGCAATTTGGCTGGATCCTCCGGTTATATCTGAGGATTTTCTTAAGCACCCAGCTCTCGAAGGCCCAGTCCTCAGTATGACTCAGAGAAGGAAACACAGAGTGCGTGTGAAAGTGGTCGCTGTCCCCTACTCCTCAGGGGACAGCGGGGCCCACGATGTGTGCAGCCACTGCCCACCTTTGTCTCTCCTCTTTTGGGCTTCCTTGCATTTCCTTTGTAGGTTTCTGAAGCTCCCTCTTTGGAATAAAGTCTATTTCCTCTTATTCTGACTTTCCCTGTCGCACATGGGGGTGCTGCTTCTCGTCCCCTACCTTGCCTGGAAGTCTAATTTTAGCTCTCTGAATTAACACTTCCCCACGTCTCAGTTTTGTCAGTATTTTCAAACCATTTTCCTCTTCCAGGAAAATGGAAATCAATCTGGCTTTACTGCAACACGCAGTTACCAGTGTGCCAAATAGCAGAACGCTGGGGCACACACACAGTGACCAGTGTGCCGAATAGCAGAATGTCGGGGTACGGAAAGAAAACTGTGGTGGAAGTAATTTCTACTCTCCTTTAGGCAAATCTGGCCCCTTAGTCTTTTTTTCGTTTTTTGGTTTTTTGAGGCAGGGTTTCTCTGTGTAACAGCTCTGGCTGTCCTGGAACTTGCTCTGTAGACCAGGCTGTCCCTGAACTCACAGAGATCCGCCTGCCTCCGCCTCCAAGTGCTGGGATTAAAGGCGTGCGTCACCACCGCCGGGCAACTGCAACAGGTCCTTGGGGTCCCCTTACCTTTTGTGAGCTTATGTAACAGCCACGTGTCAATAGTCCCGAAGCAGCAGTTGCCTTCTTCAACGGCCTTTCGCACCTTAACAACAGAAGAACGTTTGGTCCACTCAGACTGACTGCCGCATCCCGCACATGACAAAATACAAATCAACAGATGACTGTAATCTCAATTATGAAAATATGCCTAGAGAGACTGTTTCTAGGATACATTCCAAAAGATTTTAATTATCAGCAAATGGGCCTTAGAAGGGAGTACCTCCTACCATCTATGTGATTCACTTAAAAAGTTTAGTTTTACATCAACAAATACTTTTTTCCAAAAAGGAGAGCATAATTTTTTTTTAGTTTAAATAGACAAATATACTAGTATGACCCAAAGAAGTAATATTACATGTAACATTACACTATGGCTCAAGGGATAAATTCAACCTTACGCCTATTTATTTATTTATTTGGTTTTTTTTTCTCTGTAGCTTTGGAGCCTGTCCTGGAACTAGCTCTTGTAGACCAGGTTGGCCTTGCACTTACAGAGATCCTCCTGCCTCTGCCTCCCGAGTGCTGGGATTAAAGGCGTGTGCCACCACTGCCCAGCTCCTACAGTCTATTTTTAAAAAACATTTATCCACCCCTTACAACTGTTCCAGATATAGAGAGAACACATGACTGTAGCATGGACAACCCATGTGATAGACAACCCTACATGTACATCTCAGAGAACATTGCAGAGGATGGGTTGGGAGACTAAAAGAGCCAGAGGACCAAGATGTCGATGGTAAGATAGTGTTTTCTATACACGACAGGGCAGCTGCACCCATGAAGCCACAACAGTACGGTTAAAGAAGGTCAGCATCACAATATCATCATGTGCCAATGTGGGTGGGGAACTCTCACAAGGCCCCAAGCCTAGATGAAGAGCTACAGGCACTGGCTGTCAAAAGAGGAAGAATCAGTATTCTCTGGGCATGAGTCCCCTAAAGTTATGCAATCCCAAGTGGTGAGCTCCAAATATATACACACGTAATATATATGCACCACTAAATGGATTAACAGGCTGTATTTATATGTATGTACATGTTTGTATATAATAATAATAATAATTAAAGAAGAGGTCATGAATTTGAGATGGAGTGAAAAAGACATGGGAAGAGTCAGAGAGAAGAAAGGGAGGGGTAGAAATGATGTAAATGTAGCATTCATGTCTGAAATTCTCAAAAAACAAAAAAACAAAACAAAACAAAAAACCCCCCAACAGTTTTTAAACTTAAAAATCAAGGAGGGGGAGAAGGGTACAGAAATTACTCGGTGGTTACAAGAACTTCCTGAGGCACAGGCATGAGGCATTTCCTGAGGAACTCACCACAACCACCTGTAACTCCAGCTCTAGGTATCCACTGTGTTTCTCTAGCCTCCACAGGCACCCACATGGGGCACAAGCACGCGCGTGCACACACACACACACACACACACACACACACACTCCTAGAGTGTGGGGGCAGTGGAAAAGTTCTCGGTACAAAATCTTCCATGTATCAACTCAAAAGGACCTGGGCTGCGTGGAGCTCAGGGTACTGAATAGATTCTCGGGAAGACTGATCCTGTCAGCTTGTGTTTATGCCATCATTTTGCTAAGATAGTTTTTTATAAGGGGCCATTCACCTTCTCCCCTTTCCTGATGACTGAAGCCTACGTGGGTGTGTAACTTCCAGGAAATGGGAAGAACCTCATAGATGCCCTATATACAAATGCTGGATTGCTGCCAGATTGTAGGTAGGTGGGAAGCCCAAAGCTGGGTATTATTTCTTTGATCAAAATGTTAATTACCATTTGTTTTGGTTTTGTGGTGGAAGCCTCAGACAGGCTAGTCAAGTGTTCTGGCACTAAATCACACTCCTGTTCCCCACCCCTGTTTTCTCTGGGGCTGGAGACTGAACCCAGTGCTTGGTTGTACTAAGCATATATTTAATAATCGGAGTTACATCTCCAGCTCTAATCTATTTTTATTTTATTATTTTTTTCGAGACAAGGTTTTGCTGCAGTTTTGGAGCCTGTCCTGGAACTAGCTCTTACACCAGGCTGGCCTTGAACTCACAGAGATCCACCTGCCTCTGCCTCCCAAGTGCTGGGATTAAAGGCATGCGCCACCACTGCCGGCCTAATCTATTTTTAAAGGTCTATTTTTATTTTATGTGAACGAGTGCTTGTTTGCCTGAATGTGTGTATGTGCTGAAATCTAGCCACAGAGGCCAGAGGAGAGTGTTGGATTCCCAGGAATTGGAATTGCAGACAGTTATGAACCATCAGATGGATGCTGGGAACTGACCCCAGGACCTCTGTGAGGCGGGAAGTGCATCTGACCATTGAGTCATCGCTCTAGTTCCTCCACTGTTTTAATGGCTAAAACTTCAAATGAAGCTTTGAAAATGGTAGCATCATAGATGATGAAGTTTATCCAAGGTGCAATTATTGTTAACTGAAAACTTTACCCAAACACTTGCTGTAGGAATTCCTACTGCCAGTAGCCTTTAAATTACCCACCCACGTGAACATGACCCCTTAAGTACTATTTATGCCGATGTAAGCATGCCTCGGGGCTCTATGACCCCTTAAGTACTATTTATGCCGATGTAAGCATGCCTCGGGGCTCTTTTCCAGGTTGCTGTTCCCTGTTCCAGCAGAGGATTGTGATCTGTGAGTCTACCCCTAAATAAATAACCCTCTATTATACTCAGTTCTGAGCTAGTGTGGGATTTCTTTTAAGTATCCTTCTTCAAACAGTCGGTGTGATAGTTTTAATTGTCAACTTGACTCAACCTAGAATCCTCTGTAAAGAGAGTGTCAGTGAGGGACTTCCTCAGTTAGGTGGAAGATATGTTGTAGGCAGGGCCTGTGGATGTCTTGATTACCTTGTTAATGTAGGTACAAACCTATAAGAGGGCTCTGCCATTCCCTGTTTGTCTATAAACACAGAGGAAGTGCCAGGTGTGGTGGCGCACACCATGAATCCGAGCACTTGAGGTAGAGGCAGGTGAATCTCCGTGATTTCTAGGCCAGCCTGGTCTTTATATAGAGTTCCAGGACAGCCAGGCGTAGAGAGACCCTGCCTCAAAAACCCAGAACACTAAAGCGAGGGAGAAAGTGCGCTAAGAACTGGCAAGGCTGCTCCCGATGAAGGATGCAATGGGACAGTTTTCTACCAGCTCCCGCCATGAGCGCCTTTGCTGTGACGGACTGGAACTTGGAACTACAAGCTGGAGTAAACGCTTTCTGCCATATATTGCATTTGTCAGGGTACTTCATCACAGCCATTGAATGTAAACTCAGACAGTTGCCTTGGCAACTTCCAGTGATCTCTCTGAAGATCATTATTATCTCAATATTGTTGGTTTAAAGATTAGTGAAGAGTCTGTGTCATGATATTGAAAAAACATGTATTTTATGACAAAAACTAAATAAAATTCAAATTTTAGAATCTCTAAGTAAAGTCTGAGTAGAATTCAGCTGTATTTGTTCAAATTACAAAAGTTGAGCAGCTGTGCTATAGATTGCAAGGTCCTCAATTCCTAAAGTATTATTCTCTAACCGTTCAGCGAAGTACCAACAGTCAAAACAGCCAAGAACCAGGTCAGAAGCATGCCAAAGGCATAAAAAGGGATCAAAATACCTTTACACCAGATAATACAAAAGTTGAAATTCTGGATATTATTAGGAGACTAAAAAATAATTTCTTGCCAGGCAGTGGTGGCACACGCCTTTACTCCCAGTACTCAGGAGGCAGAGGCAGGTGGATCTCTGTGAGTTCGAGGCCAGCCTGGTCTACAAGAGCTAGTTCCAGGACAGGCTCCAAAGCTACAGAGAAACCCTGCCTCAAAAAAACAAAAAAATAATAATTTCCTAAAACATGGTTTACATCAATCATCTGTCTTTGTCTGCCCAACCTGTCCCTCCACCTCACCTCTAGCTCACTCCTCAGTACCCTACAGGGATCCCCCATGTGGCCACTATCTCAGTCACTGCTTCTCTACTGGACCTCCACATGCCCGTGGGCATTCATACTTATTTATTATTTATATTTATTAGGTGTGGTACATGTGTAGACATGTGTTTGTACACATACAACCAGTCATCTACACATATGTATATGAGGCCAGAAGTTGGCACCGAGTATCTTTCTGTTATTCTTCACTTTATTTTTTTGAGAGAGTCAATTACCTGAACCTGGAGCTCACCACTTTGGCTGGAGCGGCTAGCTAGAGGGCTCTGACTGTCCGCTGCCTACCCTAGTGCTGGGCAGCAAACGTGTGCCACAGTGCCTGGCTTTTCTCTGGGTGCTCAGGATCTGAACTCGGATCTTCCTGCTGCACTTCACTGACTAAGCCATCTTCGTTTACATTTAAAACCCCTATATTTGGGAGGATTTTGAGCAGAGGGTAGGAAAAAAAAACCAAGTAAATAGCTGAAATAAAAGTAACATCAAAAGAAATTATAATTTGATAATAGAAAGGATCCATGGAAGGAAAATGATGCAAGTTCCAAAACAAGTGGTTGTTTTGGAAGTTATCTACAATGATTAGTTTTTGAAATTGAATCTTACTCTATTGCCATGTTGATCTCAAACTCCGGGGCTCACATGCACCTCCAGCATCAACCTCCCATGATGCCTGGGTAGCAGGCACACACCACCATACCTACATCTATTCCAAATATTTTGAAGATTACATTCAAGAGTCTGCCACTTAAACATGAAGTATTTTAAAGAAATATTAAGAACTGTTAAGCTAATTTTTTTAATTCCAAAATGGGTTCAATTTACAACTTTAAAGAAAAAAATGGAATGCTTTATAAATTTGCATATCAAATTTAGGCAGGGGGCATGCTGATCCTCTCAGGATCGTTACAGTTTTAGTACATGTACCAAAGTGAGCACATCATACGTTTTTCATGTGCCAACGATGGTTGAAATCAACGGGGAATTTCTTTCTTTCTTGAAAAGTAACAAATACAAGAGCATGAAAAGCAGGGAGAGAGGGTGAAAAGGGGGTGGGGAGAGAATGACGTCTAAATTGGATGTCAGTGTAGAAAGACATAAATAACTATTTTTTAAAAAATATTTACACTTAAAATTGTAATACCACTTATCATTTAAAGAAATCAAAAGCAGACAAATTTGGTTGAAATAAAACCAAGAAAAGCACCCAGAACTCTCCGACAAACCAAAAAGGGTCCAGAGAATTCAATGTTTCACTTCCAGTCAGACACCTGGCTACCAGGCATGCCCTGCTTCTCCTCAGAATAGCACAATGCCAGGGGAAACCCAGACTCTAGGGTCTCAGTGGGGATTTTCTAATTCGGAAAAACTATCAGGGCACAGTAGCGTACACCTATAACCCCAGCATTTTGGAGGTAGAGGCAGGGGGATCAGGTGTTCAGTTCTTTACGGATCCATCAGGGCAGACAGCACAGGACTAACAGCTGTCCTGAAAACTAGAAACCCGGGTAAACACAAAGGACAGATCCTGCGCATCTGCAGCAGGAGCCAGGGAGCAGGCTGAGACAGCGACCAAGTAACTGCTGTAGAACAAAGATAAGAAGGCCTAGGGTTCACTCTGTGGGGTTGGGCTTCTGGCAGGGGCAATGAAACAATCACTGTCAAACAAGCCCAGATTGTGCTGTGCTCCTTAAAATCGGCCTGCAATCAAAAACAACAAACAGACAAAAATATCGGTGCTGCAGAGCCTGAAGAACTTTGCTTTTACCTGAACCTAACTTAAGTTCAGGCCCCTGAAGCTTGCCTGAATCACCTGTAGCAAGAGTTCTAATTGTTCTCAACAAAAAACCAGTCACAGCACTTGGGAGGCAGAGGCAGGCGGATCTCTGTGAGTTTGAGGCCAGCCTGGTCTACAAGAGCTAGTTCCAGGACAGGCTCCAAAGCTACAGAGAAACCTGATCTAAAAAAAAAAAAAAGAAGAAGAAACAAAACAAAACAAAAAACCAGAGTTAGATAATAGAGTATGGAAGCTGAGAGCTCAGAGAAGCAGAGGGGCCAGCCACTAGAGAGACCTTTTACTTCAACCAAATTCTCAGCCCAAAAGGGGGATTTTGTCCTCAGACTGCCTCCCCTGACTGCATTTGAGAGCCTGTCTCCTCCCACCATATATTCCTCTCTCCGCCTGGCCATATCCCTTCCTGTCTCCACCTCCCTAGTGCTGGGGCTCCCCAGTACTGGGATTAAAAGTGTGTGCCACCACCACCTGGCCTGGTGGCTTAGCCCTGCACTCTGATCTGTAGGCAAGCTTTATTTGTTAAGACAAACAAAATATCACTACACTTAACCAAAAAGCTGAGGACCTGTGAAGGTCACTGGCCAGGACACACACCCACTAAAAGATTGACAGGTAACGGTAAGGTTGTAGGATGCATCCCCTTCATGGATGTCATCTCATCATCTCCCCAATGTGGCCAAGGCTAGCTTCAAACTGATTGTCAGTCTCCTGCCTCAGCCTCCCGAGTGCTGGGTTATAGGTGTGCACCACCATACCCACTTGTATTTTGTTTTGTTTTTGTTTTTCGAGGCAGGGTTTCTCTGTAGCTTTGGAGCCTGTCCTGGCACTCGCTCTGTAGACCAGGCTGGCCTCGAACTCACAGAGACCCGCTGGCCTCTGCCTCCCGAGTGCTGGGATTAAAGGCGTGCGTCACCACTGCCTGGCATGCCCAGCTATGTTACAGCACTTGACCCAGGT
The DNA here is from genome assembly GCA_004026605.1 of Ondatra zibethicus. Lineage (NCBI taxonomy): Eukaryota > Metazoa > Chordata > Mammalia > Rodentia > Cricetidae > Ondatra > Ondatra zibethicus. The sequence continues at coordinate 55,852 of PVIU01003427.1, read as the reverse complement.
GGTGTCTCACAGACGTTTATTCTACAAGGCACCGTCAAGGGGCATGCTTCGGTTCTGACCACTCTTGTGCAGGTGCTCTGACACCAGAATGATTTCAAACATGGAACCAAGTGCAGGCTGCTGTCTTCGACTTCGGGATCACTGAGTACTTCTTTTCCCCGAAACAGCTGGACAACTGTGCTTATGCTTCGAATTTTTCTTCTCCACAGTCATGATTCCTCATCACACACAACCTTTTCTTACCTCAGATAGGTTTTGTAAGATCCAGATCAGCCTTAAGGTGACATGCTGGGTGGTGAAATTGAAGCGACTGGCTGTTGACATTAACTTACTTCTACTGAAAAAGTGAAGAACTCGGCAGGCACCACGCAACAGCTGTTTTAAAAACAAAAGATATTTTTAAGAAAACACAATTAATGGTACTTAATCCATGCCCTCTTTTTTTTTTTGCGACAGGGTCTTATTATGTAGTCCTGGCTGGCCTTGAACAGACACAGCGATCCACCTGCTTCTGCCTTCCAAACACTGGGATTAAGCTCATGTGCCACCATGTCTAACTTAAGCACTTTCTTTCCTTCTTTCTTTCTGAGATTTACTTGTTTATTTTATATATGAGTGCTTTGTTGACTTTATTCCAGAAGAGGTCATCAGATCCCACTATAGATGGTTGTGAGTCTCTACGTGGTTGCTGGGAATTGAACTCAGGACGTCTGTAAGAGCAGCTAGTGCTCTTAAACTCCAAGCCCACTCTCCAGCCCTTAAGTAGTTCCTTATAAAATAAAACACAGAGGCTGGAGAGGTGGTTTGGTGGTTAAGAGTATTTGTTGGCCGGGCAGTGGTGGCACACGCCTTTAATCCCAGCACTCGGGAGGCAGAGGCAGGCGGATCTCTGTGAGTTCGAGGCCAGCCTGGTCTACAAGAGCTAGTTCCAGGACAGGGTCCAAAGCTACAGAGAAACCCTGTCTCGAAAAAACCAAAAGAAAAAACAAGAGTATTTGTTGCTCTTGCAGAGCACCTGGGGTCAGTTCCAACACCCCCACATGGTAGCTAACAGCCTCCTGTAACTCTAGCTCCAGAGGATTTCACACCTTTTTCTGACATCTGTGGGCATTGGGCACACATGTGGCGCACATACATACATGCAGACAAAACACTCATACACGTAAAACAAAAACAAATAAGCTGTAAAAAATATTTTTTAAGAACAAACAACAACACAACATGGAGCTAGGTGCAGTGGTGCATACTTCAACCTCAGCACCTGGGAGGCAGGTAGGAACACCACAAGTTCAAAGTCAGTCCGGACTCCGTAACAAGTTCTAAGTCAGGGGCTACAACGGAGACCCTGGGCTAAAGCAAACAAATGGGAGATGGGTCTGAGGTGAAGGGGGCTTGTTGTGCACAGAAGAGGACTGAAGTTCTGATCCCCAGGACCAAGATAAATGCCATGAGGGTTTGAAGGCCCACCTGGAACTCCCCAGACTCCTGCACCAGCTCAGGACACTAGTGTAGCTCAGAAGGCATCAACCACAAGGCACCAGAAGGTGACACCGGCAATACTGAATCTCGGTGATGACGCCAGAGGCAGCAGGCTGCACCCTGTCTGAGGGGCCAGAAAACTGCTTCATCTTTTTCCTCGATAGTGTGGGGGCTGGACAGAAATGACACAACAGCAGCCAGAGCATGCTGTTTTTACTGTGATTGTCATCACTGCCCGCCCTTCACCGGTGGCCAACAAGGCACCAGGCATAATGTGCAGAACTGTGAAGTCTGCTAGCTGTCAATATCCACTCACTTTGTTAGAAACAATGATGCAGTTTGGTAATTTTGATTCACGTAGTCTATTATCTTTTTCCTTTACCCAGGCAGAAACACAAATTCTCTTAATCACGTGACACATAGATCCACTCCGAATCCCCTCCAGCCTTCCTGAAGGCCAGCAGTGACACGCTTAAATCTACTGCAAATGCTTTTGGGGGTTAGTATTACATCTCATTTTGGGGGAAAATGTATGATTGATTCTTTTAGTCTTAATGTCCTAAAACATAAAAGGTAGGGGACTCGGGGCTGAAGAGATGGCTCAGCATTTAAAAACACTGACTGCTCTTCCAGAGGACTGGGGTTCAACTCACATGGAAGCTCACAACTGTCTGTAACTCCAAGATCTGATACCCTCACATACAATGCAGGCAAAACACCAATGCACACTAAAAAAAAAATACATTAATTAAAATGAAAAAGAAAGGTAGGTGACTCTAAAATTAAATCAACAGCTGAGAGACATTTAAAGCAAAAAGTAAAAACATTTGATTAAAAAAATTACCTTCATTACAAGAGAATTATTCCAGGATTTTACAAGTTCAGCTGCCCTTAGGTCTTGCCAACTAATGAAGTTGTGAAAATGATGTCCTGTTTTCCTAAGAAAGAAGGAAATAGTAAAGTATAAATCAGATACTATACTTTGGTCAGCCACAGAGGGCTGGGGATATTGTCAGGACACTAGCTAGAATGTGTGAGGCCCCAGGCTCAACCCCTAGCATAAAAAAGAAAAAAAAAATCGGGCTGGAGAGATGGCTTAGAGGTTAAGATCACTGACGGATCTTCCGAAGGTCCTGAGTTCAATTCCCAGCAACCACATGGTGGCTCACAACCATCTGTAATGAGATCTGATGCCCTCTTCTGGCCTGCAGGTATACATGCAGGCAGAATACTGTATACACAATAAATAATAAAGAAAACATTAAAAAAAAAAAAGCTGGGCGGTGGTGGCGCACGCCTTTGATCCCAGCACTCGGGAGGCAGTGGCAGGTGGATCTCTGTGAGTTCAAGCCCAGCCTGGTCTACAAGAGCTAGTTCCAGGACAGGCTCTAAAGCCACAGAGAAACCCTGTCTCGAAAAAATAATAAAATAAAAGCGAAAAGAAAAACAATCTGCTAAAAGAGAAAACAACAACAAAAAGACACACTATAATTTCAAAATACAATCAAGTAAATGGAACTTTCTATTGAATTCTCTTTGGCTTTTATAAATTGAATAATATGGTTTAACAATTATGTGACATTAACTGAATCATGTTATTCAGCTCTTAAGAGGCTGAAGCAGGAAGACAGCCACAAGTTTCAGGCCAGCCTGGATACAAAGTGAAACCTTGTTTCATAAGCCACACCCCCCCAAACAAACCAGAAATATTATCTAACACAGTGTATCAGGTTTTTTTTAATACAACCACCAGTCTTCACAAAATAATTTTAATACTTTGTGCCCAGGCTAGCAGCATCTTGCATCTGTGACATTCCTATACATACAGAAGCATTTTATCTGAGTGCAATGTATCAGATTTTGAATAGACTTTACCCCAAAAGACTGTCCTTTTGAAACAATGTATACTTTCAACAACAAAATTACTTGACAAGGCCTTTGAGAAAGCTCTATGTTTTAGAGAGCCAATAGGCCTGGCACGATTGTACACACCCTTAATTACACCCCTCTACCCCTCCCCACCCCCCACCCCCGCACTACAGAGACAGGCAAATTTCTGAGTTCTAGCCCAGTCTGGTCTACACAGCAAGCTCCAGGTCAGCCAGGGCCACATGGCAAGATTCTGTCTCACAAAACAAAAAAATAAAATGTCAGTGGTTCCCCCTTCCTCACATTCACCTTGGTACAATCATGTACAAACTTCTGACCCACAGCAGATCTAGGGCACCCCTCAGCCTCTCTACATCTCTCAGCCTTAGAACTTGGCATCTAAGATGATTACCAAGATGTATCCAACAAAGAAAAGTCCAGGGCCAGTGAGAAGGCTCGGCAGTAAAAGTGCTTGCTGCTGAGCCTGATAACCTGAGTTCAAAGACAAGAGTACATACTGGAAGAAAAGAACCAGTTCCCAAAAGTGCCTCCACGCCTGTGGCACATGCCTTTAATCCCAGCACTCAGGAGGCAGAGGCAAGCAAATCTTTTGAGTTCGAGGCCAGCCTGGTCTCGAGCAAGTTCCAGGACAGGCTCCAAAGCTACAGAGAAACCCTGTTTGGGGGGAGGGGAGGAAGTGCCTCCACACACACAGTCACATGCTGTGGGATAATGCTCTTGTACACTGTAAAGATTTGTCACTTGTATTTGGTTTAATAAAACACTGATTGGTCAGTAGCCAGGCAGGAAATGTAGGCGGGGCGACCAGACTAGGAGAATTCTGGAAAAAGGAAAGGCAGAGCAGCAGTCTTCATCCAGAAGCAGAAGAAGCAAGATGAGAATGCCTTACTGAGAAAGGGTACCAAGCACGTGGCTAAACATGAATAGGAACTGTGGGCTAATTTAAATTGTAAGAGGGAAGAATAGGCCAAACAGTGTGTAATTAATAGAAGCCTCTGTGTGTTTATTTGGGACTGAATAGCTGTGGGATCAGGCGGGACAGAAACTTCTGTCTACACTGACACATGGCCACACTCACATATATCACATACACATACAGACACACACGCAATAATATTTCATTTTATCTGTAGGTATGGTGTTTTGTCTGTATATGTCTGCATACCACATGCATGAAGAGCCAACAGAGGCCAGAGGAGGTCATTGATCCCCAGGAATTTGACTGTAGTAGCCCATGTTAGATGGCGATCGGCCATCATACCATGCGGGTGCTGAGAATTAAACATAGGTCCAGTGCCCAGTAATAAAAATTTTTAAAAGAAAGAAAATAGAAAAATCGAAGTTAGGCATGGTGACCCATGCCTGTAATCTCATTTAGAGACCTGAAGCAGGAAGACCACAGTGAGCACAAAGCCAGCCTGATCTACCCGGGGTAGAGTGAGACCTTATCTCAGAATTAATTATCTTCCAGTGGTGTTGGTGAATACAAGCAGGAATGCTAAATAGGCAAGAGTTCAAGGCCTGCCTGGGCTACACTATTCTCTTTAAAAAAAACAAGACAACGCAAAGAAAAAATCTAGCAAACCCTGAGTCAATACCGCAGTAATAGTATGGAGCTAAGAAACACATAAGAAAGCTGCCTTCTTCTGAGGCTCCTGCAAGTTACTTGCTGGTGTGTACTAATATTTTCCTTTTAAAAATTATTTTTAATTTTTATTTTTACAGTGCTGGGGACTGAAGCTGGGACCTGAGATGCACGCCCCAGTCCTGACTTCTATCCAAGCACAGGTCTTCAATTCAACCATCTTCAATTCCCTAATTCCCCAGCATTCACCGGAGCAGCCCATCCCCCTTGTCACTTCTTCACTGCTTTCCATAAACATTTCTGAAGGTACTTGTTGCAGAAGATGGAGACAGAGCAGTGAACAGAACGCAGGCATTTCTGCTATGGTGAATATACTTTTACCATGGGACTCAAATAAATAATCACCCCATTGCTTACAGACAAGAGGAATAAGCCCCATGAAGGAGAAATTCAGGTACCTGAGTACAGGGACAATCTGAGTTAGGGACAAGCCGCCTGTAGGGAGGAAGGAAAATTGGCTCCGAGGAACCAGAGTATGAACAAGGAGGTAAGTGCTCGGACACGATGGCTGCCGAGTGTTCAAAGGTCCGAAAGCAGGTGAAGCACGGAAGAGCTGAAAGGCTAACATGGCTGAAGAGTAGAAAAATCACAAAATGGAAATGGAGTTAACTCAAAACACAATACAAGACCATCTAGAAGTTGATCTCAAGTGTTGGTATTCATTTAGCATAGAACTCGGTGAGCTTTATCTCTGTAACAGGAGAAAACAGAGAGGACCGTGAACAACAGCATCATAAACAAACTGCCTTCAATCCTGGCAACACTGTACACCCTTCTGTGGCCTGTTAGCATACTTGGTATCAGAAACAATCAGTCACAACCACAGACATCAAACGCTACAGGAAAAGCCACATTTGCCAAGGAATAGAGTCATTTACACAGGGCAATGGCGAGTATAAATCCCCCGAGGGCATCGCCTTTGTATCCAGTTTCTTTCGCAAGGAATAGAGTCATTTACACAGGGCAATGGCGAATATAAATCCCCCGAGGGCATCGCCTTTGTATCCAGTTTCTTTCGCAAGCAGGATGAGAACCTCAACAGTTACTGAGCAATCCCAGTTTGTGACTCACATTTTACACTGCTAATTGGCACACACCCTGATCTGGGGTTGGCTGGCAAACTCTCCCTGAGAGACTCAGCCACTGAAGAAACAAACAAGGCGTGATTTTTCAAAAGCTGCAAAATGGAGGAAATCCAATTTATAATTATTGCAGAAAGCAAACTAAGCACACCATGGGCTAAATATGAAATAAAGACGGTTTAGCTCAAAAGAACATGAGAAAATGAAGGGCTGGAAAACATTAACGCCAAGTTTCCTGGCTTTGTGGGAGCGGGGCGTTGAGGGGGGGCGTTTCAAGGAGAAAACAAGAAGTTCAAAGTTTTAAACTTCTTGATATGAATAGCAGAAGGAAAATCAGTTCTCAAGGCCATGAAGACAGGAATGTACCATGGTCAAAGAAAAAGCAAAGCCCAACATGACAGTTCACACCTGCCATCTCCAAATTCAGGAGGCTGAAGAAAGAGCATTCCAACAAAATTTGAGGGCAGTTTGGGCTCTTTAGTGAAAGCTTAACTTAAAAGTTACACAGTCAGGAAGATGGCCAGTGGGCAAAAAGCCAAGTGCAGGGTGTATTTGTAATCCCAGAACTGGAGAGGCAGGGATCAGAGGACCCCCTTGGTGCTTACTGGCCAGACAGTCTAGCCAATTGGTCAGTTCCAGGATCTGTAAAAAAAAAAAAAACCGACTGAAAACCAACAGAGGAAGACACCCAGTGTTGACCTTTGGCCTCTCTACATGTGTGCCCACATATGCATGGATGCACGCACGTGCATGTACACACACACACACACATGAGTTAGAGAGGGAGAGAGAGAAGGTACTGACTGGACTGGAACAAACAATGACGGCTGCACGGGTTCCAGATTGTCTTCTCTCAGCGGAACATTACATACTTCCTGCTCACTCTGAGCTATTTAATTTGGGGCTGTCTTTGTCATTTACGGGAATCAGGTAGACGCTGCCATCATGATATGCCACAGTGGTTCACTACCGTCCAGTGGGCAGAATAAGACTCCATTATTGCCTGGTGGTGGTGGCTCACGCCTTTAATCCTAGCACTCGGGACGCAGAGGTAGGCGGATCTCTGTGAGTTCAAGGCCAGCCTGGTCTACAGGAGCTAGTTCCAAGACAGGCGCCAAAACTACAGAGAAACCCTGTCTTGAAAAACCAAAACCAAAAAAAAGACTCAATTATTTCATCATAAAATCATGTCCCTGTTTCAGATTCTGCCAGCAAAAGTTTTTCCAAAATTTACAAAATACAAACATTTCAAGACAGAAAAAAAGGATACTGAAGAAAACAAACTCATAATAACCTGTTTGGCTGCTATACCAGTACGGTACCTGAACTATCTCAGAGCCTGACCTGTTTTTTCTAAAATTAAAATGATGTCCCAGTGTCACAGAAAAACTGCTGCCTTCCTGCCATGGATGACAGAGCAGCCTGAAGAAAGCAATTTAAGGGACCAATGACCTCATCTCCAACTCTGACCGACAGGGCTATCTCCAGCAAATCCCTTCTCGAGGAACTCTCTCCAGCCTCACGTCCCAGCACACAATTTTCACATCCACCTTGGTATTGCTTTGCCAGCCTTCCTCCCGGCCTGAAGCTCTTTAAGGCTGAGAGGGAAGAAAACCTCAGTGCAAAACTGTGGTTTGCTTCTCTTTCTTTCACATAGTGTCTACTGAAGATAATACGCCGGTTTCTGGAGGCTTCTGCTGGCAATTTTACAGTGTCTGGAGACATTTGAGTTTGTACTGAGGGGCAGGACATCTACAATGCACAAAACATCCACCATATTGAAAAGAAACACCCGTGAAAAAGTGCCACGGCTGGGTCTGCTGCTCACTCAGGTTTATTCAGTGTTATAGTTTTGTGTTTGTTTCTGAGACAAGATTTCACAAGATAGCCCAGGCTAGCCATGGCTAGAGTAGTCTCTTCCTGCCTCTGTCAGCTGAGTGCTAGGATCACTGGTGTGAGCCACCAAGCCTGGCTACATTTCAAAAGCCAGATCCTTGGGAATTCATGCTTAACTCCTCCCTCTCATCTTTTGCCTGACTGCTCACGCTCACAGAGTCCAGAGCTTTGATTCAAAAAACATCTTAAGAGTTTTGTTTCTCCTTTCATTACAATGCGAGGCTGGTCTTGAACTCCTGGACTTAGGCAATCCTCCAGACTCAGACCCCCTGAATGCTGGGATGGCAGGTATATGCTACCACTATATCCAGTTCCTTTTTATTGCTTTATTTTAAAAGTAGGAAAAAAAGACATAAATATTGAAGGCAAAATGGCAGTACTCAAAAGTAACAGGCCTCACAGTTAAAAAACAACAACAAACAACAGCAAAACCCAAGGACAAAATGATGTTTTTGGACCTGCTCAATGGCAGAGCACTGGCCCTTGAGGCCCTAGATCCAATCTCCAGCACTTTAAAAAGAAAAAAAAAAAGTGAAATAAACAAACAAAAAAACTAAGCCAAAGCTAGTTTGGAATCCTGGCCCTAGTCACTAAGTGACCTGAACAACCTAATATCTTATCTTCAGTTTCTCTCCTGGTCTGTTGCCCCGTAGTGAAAGTTGGAACATCAAAGGTGTTTATCATTTGGCAGCTATGACATACACACCTCAGATGCTGCAGAGACTTGCTGTGCTTCTGACTGTTAGGACCTCTGACTCTCTTTAAGTATAAGACAACTTTTTCAGACCTTCATGTTCATTGGGAGAGTCAACTTATTCAAAAGAGAGAGGAGCAGAGAACTTCACCTCCTTCGAAGTTTTCTTTTGAAATGGGTACTCACTGTGTTGCCCTGGATGCCCTCAGACTCAGTTCAAGCAATCCTCCTGCCTCAGCTTCCGAAGCGCTGGAACTATAGGCATGAAAAGACCACCTCCTGTTCTTTTTTTTTTTATTCTTTTTTATTTTATTTTTTTCCATACATTGTTTTGTTTTATTTTTTCCATTCAAGAACATAATTAAAGAAATAAAATTTTTACCTTTCTTCCCCTTCTCCCGGTCCCCTCCCACTACCCCCCACACCCCTCCTCCCTCCCCCTTCTTCCTTGAAAGAGGGCATGGTGCCCTGCCCTGTTGGAAGTCCAAGGCCCACCCCCATCCCTCCCGGCCTAGGAAGGAGTGCATTCAAAAAGACTCGGTTCTCAAAAAGATACCACCTCCTGTTCTTTATGGTCTCAATTTCGCTGTTATGCACTACTGTTATGTGTGCTACTCTATGGTTTCACTCTATGTACTACTGAAATGCATGCCATGCCTGGGTCCTTCCTCATTTTAAGTTGAGCTCAGATGATGATAAGGAGTAGATGAGCAGAAATGGAAACCCATTTTCATCTCTCTTAGCCAAACACAATGGTTCTCCACCCACTAACTGAAATCTCCCCGGGCAGGTTCCTCAAGCAGCCAACTCCCTGAAGCAGTGCCCCTACACAAAGCACTCACTTGTTCCATGTAATAAAAGTGGCTCTTTGCGTTGATATGCCAAGACCAGCAATCTGATTCATCTGTACTCCCGCAGCTAAAGGCAAAGACAGATAAGACAGGTTTAAAAGCCAGTGAAGTTTAGCTGTGTAACAATGTGATACAGAACCCTGAGAGGAGACGGGCAGACTGAGCTGTTTAATAGGCAAAGCAATGCTAAGATACATTTTGCATTATTTTTACTTAAAATGAAGAAAGTATCCTAATAATAACAAAAAACCCCTTTAAACATTTAAATGAGAGAAAAACGAATTCTGTTCAGTCACACTGTATTTTTTTCCTGCTAGTACTAAAATCCTGGCTCTTCGTTTAGGCAATAACCAATTATAATAGAAGCTGCCTGACGGTGCCAAATGGGAAATCTCTAGGGAAATTAGCTTAATTGCTGAAATTGATAGATCGTATTTTTCAACACAAACAGATGGAGTATAAAAATAAAAACATGAGTTTTGTTTTTCTTTGTTTTGTTCTGAGACAGGTCTAATTCTGCAGCCCAGGCTGGCCTGGAACCTAGCCCAGCAGCAGTCCTCTTGCCCCACCAACCTGAGTGCTAGCAGTATAGGCGGGGCCTCCACACTCAGTGTACATTAAGGTTTTGGTTGTTGTTACTTTGTTATTACTTCGTAAAGATTTATTTTTATCCGTCTCTGTGTGTATGCCACAAGTGTGCAGGTGCTTGAGGAGGCCCAAGAGGGATCTGAAAAAACAGAGACAGGCAGTCATGAGCCACCCAACATGAGTGCTGGGAACCGAACGCAAGTCCTTTGGAAGGGTAGTAAGCACTCTAAACCACTGAGCTGTGGTTGTTTTGTTATGAGAAAGAGAGAAAGTGTGTGTTATATGATGGGGGACACATTTCAGGTACATACGTGGAGTCAATTCTCCCCTTCAACCTTTACATGGGTTCTAGGGATCAAACTCAGGTTACCACACATGCACAGAGTCACTGTCCTTTTGTGCTGCTGGGAACAGAAGCCAGGGCCTCATGCATGCTAGGCAAACACTGTATACCACTAAGCTACATCACAACATCAAAACATGAGCTTTTTGAACCAAAATTTCCTAAAACATAGAAATGTGTTTTTTGCTTTGTTTTGAGACTAGATCTCACTATGTAGCCCTGGCTGACCCAGAACACAGGTGACCTTGAAGTCACAGAGATCAAATTGCATCTGCCTCCAGAGATAGAAATGTGTTTTTTTGATAACGTTCTTTTTTTCCTTTTTTTTTTTTTTTTTTTTTTTTTTTTTTTTTTTTTTTTTTTTTTTTTTTTTTTTTTTTTTTTTTTTTTTTTTTTTTTTTTTTTTTTTTTTTTTTTTTTTTTTTTTTTTTTTTTGTTTTGTTTTTCAAGACAGGGTTTCACTCTAGTTTTAGAGCCTGTCCTGGAACTAGCTCTTGTAGACCAGGCTGGCCTCAAACTCACAGAGATATGCCTGCCTCTGACTCCCAAGTGCTGGGATTAAAGGTGTGCACCACCACCACCGGTGGTAACGTTCTTTTTTCTTTGCAACTATGTTTTATTATGTGCAAACTGGCCATGATCCTATTGATTTGATGGCTGGGATTACATGACGTCACCACAGTTCAGCTTATAATGTTCTTTTAGAATCAGCTCATGTGAGTACTGAGAAAAATTTATCACCCCCTATATAGTGTTCCTTCCAAAAATGTTTAACCTGAATCTAACTAATCACGAGAAATCAGACAACTCAAAATAAGGAACAGTCTATTAAACGGGCCTGTACTTTTGAAAAGGATTAATGAAAAAGGGCTGGAGAGATGGCTCAGTGGTTAAGAGCACAATTGCTCTTGTAGACGACCTGGGTTCAATTCCCAGCACCCACATGGAGGCTCACAACTGAAGTCTGTAATTCCAGTTCCAGGGAATGCTTCTGGCCTCCACACGCACCACACACAGACTTCGTGCACAGGCACACATGAAGATATAAGACCCACACAAATAAAATAAAAACAGTAAATCTTGAAAAAAATTAACCATCAATTTCAAAGAGTGTGCTCCTGATGGACAGAGCAGACTGGCAACTGCACGAAATGCCTCACATGCTTGAATTCTAGACTGAAAATAAAGTTAGCTTTTTGTTTTGTTTTTCAAGACAAGGTTTCTCTGTGTAACAGCTCTGGCTGTCCTGGAACTCACTCTGTAGATCAGGCTGGCCTCAGATTCACAGAGATCCAACTGCCTCTGCTCCCAAGTGCTGGGATTAAAAGTGTGTGCCACTACTGCCTGGCTAAAGTTATCGTTTAACTTAAGAGAATCTGAAGAGAGAGTACTGGAAAGTAGCTTTAGTGTGTATTTCCTGAGGGAGGTGAGGGCCGGATCTTAGTCACATAGGAGGTGCCCTTTACTATGGGATCATCCTGCAGTGTTCAGATGTGACAGCTTACATCACAACTGGCCAAAGAGCTCAGTAAGGGAAGTTTGCAGTGACCCATAAATGAAGCAAAACTATGTCTCTATATTATTATTAGTTTGTCGCTGTAACACAGCTAGAGGCATGTAAAAAAGAAAGAATCTCAACTGAGAAATTGCTTCCATCAGATTGGCCTGTAGGCAAGCCTGTGGGTCATCTTCTTGATTGATGATTCATGTGAAAGAGTCCAGTCCACTGTGGATGGTACTAGTCCCCAGGCTGGTGTTCTGGGTGTTTAAGGCAAGACGAACAAGCTAGTAAGCAGTGTTCCTCCATGACCTTTGCTTCAGTTCCTGCCTCCAGGTTCCTGCCCTGAATTCCCTGAATGATGATGGACTGACTTCTAAGCTGTGAGATGAAATAAACTCTTCCTCCCAAGTTGCTTTGAGTCAGAGTGTTTAGTCGCATTACTATCAACCTGACCGACAGTCTAGCAGAGGAGTCTACACATGTGCACTGCACGGCCCTTCCCAAGATCAAAACCAGGGCATTGTGCTAAGGACATTCTACCACTGAGCATCTGGTGAAATAAATTCTGAAATATTCAAAACTAAAGACAAAAAGGAAAAGTAATTCAGTCCCCCAAAATTTCAATGTTCTTAAACGTTACACTAAAAAGAGTGGTTTCCCCTTCTTTCTTCTTTAAAAAAAAATTATGTATATGTGTGTGGGTGTGAATGCAGGGCCTGCAGAGAGGCCAAAAGAGGCCAGACCTCCTGGAGCTGGAGTTAGAAGCTGCGGTGAGCCTCTGGATGCTGGAGATGAAAGCCAAGTTAGCTCCTCAGAAAGAGCAGCAACCACCGAACCATCTGTTCAACTGTCTTCTTTTTCCTTTTTAAAGACACAGTCTCCTAAGTAGCGCAAGCTGATCTCAAGTGTTACAACAGGTGTATGACACCAAAACATTGCACCAAGAGACCTCATGGTGTTACAATAAAGGTAAATGGGTTGTGAACTGATGAAGAAGGAACAGTACATTGTAAAAGTTTTTAATCCCCTGGATGCTACACCCCTAGCTGTAACCTGGGGTATTTATTTATCCTGTAGAAGAAAAACTAGGACATGGCTGCTGTTAGTTTTCCTTGACAAAGTAGTTGACTCTAAACCACAAATCTCCCAGCAAAACACTGGGAAACTGTAACACCTCCTCCAAAAAAGGCCGTGTGTGTGTGCCTGTGTGTGTGTGTGTGTATGTTCATATATGTGCTGTGATAAATAATATATCATATAAAAAGACATATATAAAATGATATAATAATGATGTATAATTATTATACATATGTGTTCACATAATAACTAATACATGTGTTCGTATATCTATATATTTGTATTTATATATTTATATGTATCATATATGATAATGATATGTAACATAAAATATAAAAGACCACATATATTATATAAATTTATGTCTTTTTGTGTTTATATATACACACGAAATGTGTATATATATTATAATAATACACACACACACACACTATAAATAGAAATCCACAACGTTCTCCCCAAATCTGAGAAAAACTCATCAGGAAAAGTCCACTGTAGACTATAGTCATTTTGTAAATCCTATTACCTTTGACAGCATCTTTTATTACAGTAACGAACTGAGTCCAGAGAGCATCAGGATCAATTTCAACCCATCCAGGCTGAGGGTAAACATTTTCCACCTATTCATGAAAACAGAAGCTTTAGTGAGAGCGGAATTAGACCAGGCTAATAGCTGCATCTTAAGATGACTGGTTAAAACAATTAACACAATTGCATTTAATTATTTTTTAACTGTTCAAAAAGAGAGCTAGGTATAGCTCAGCACTGATAATGTGCAAAACCATGGGTTCGTTCTCTTGTGCTGGAAGTAAAGCACGAGAGTGAAATAAAGAGTTTACCAACACAGCAGCACTCATGTGTTTACAGAGGGTTTTACAATTATTTTATCTTAGCTTTACATTCATTCTTCAAGATTCCTACACTGAAGGTATTTTGTAATGAAGATACAAAAGATTTTTTAAAAACATTTTCGTGTAAATCAAAGAAAAAACTTCAGAAAAGGAAAGGAGGAGGAAAGCGAGGCAGTGTGGGGCTCTAAGGCCAGGGCCACAGACACTGAACAATAACAACAAAGGTAAACAGAAAGAAGAAGAAGGGAAGGGAGGACGGGAGGGAGGGAGGAAGGAAAGAAAGACAGGAACTAAGCAAAGACTAGCAGGGAAAGAGGAAGAAAAGATGCCCTGGGTGCTGTGGATTAACTCCTGGGTTCACCGGAAGCTGCCCTGGTAGGAATGTGTTGCTAAAGAGCAAACCAAGGACAGTAGAATGAAGACAGATCACACCCCAGCTTCCTGCCTGACTACTTGGTTGTGCATACACAAGAACACATTTGAAACAACACAAGCTATTAGCCAAGCATAGTGGCACACACTTGTGATTGTAACACTTGGGAGATGGTGGCAGAAGAATCATGAGTTGTAGACCAGTCTGAACTACACGGGGAGACCTTTTCTTAAAAACCAAAACATAAATAAAGAAATCAATCAGTGAATAAATAAATGAATGAAGCCTACAGAGTGGGAAAAGATCTTCACTAACACCACATCAGACAGAGATCTGGTCTCCAAAATATACAAAGAATTCAAGAAATTAGACACCAAAAGATCACGTAATCCAATAAAAAAAATGGAGTACAGACCTAAACAGAGAACTCTCAACAGAGGAATCTAAAATGGCTGAAAGACACTTAAGGAAATGTTCAACATCCTTAGTCATCAGAGAAATGCAAATCAAAATAACTCTGAGATTCCATCTTACACATGTAAGAATGGCCAAAATCAAAAACATTGATGATAATTTATGCTGGAGAGGTTGTGGAGAAAAGGGAACACTTCTGCATTGCTGGTGGGAATGCAAGCTGGTACAACCCCTATGGATGTCAGTGTGGCGATTTCTCAGAAAATTTGGAAACAACCTTCCTCAAGACCCAGTAATACCACTTTTGGGTATATATCCAAAGGATGCTCAATCGTGCCACAAGGACATGTGCTCAGCTATGTTCATAGCAGCTCTGTTTGTCATAGCTAGAACCTGGAAACAACCTATATGCCCCTTGATCGAAGAATGGATAACAAAAATGTGGTACATTTACACAATGGAGTACTACACAGCAGAAAAAAAATAACAACAGCTTGAATTTTGCAGGAAAATGGATGAAACTAGAAAACATTATTTTGAGTGAGGTAACCCAGGCACAGAAAGACAATTATCACATGTACTCACTCATAGGTGGTTTCTTTTTTTTTTTTAAAAAACATAAAGCAAAGAAAGCCAGCCTACAAACCATAATCCCAGAGAACTTAGACAACAATGCGGACACTAAGAGAGACTTACATAGATATAATCTACATGGGAAGTAGAAAAATACAAGATCTCCTGAGTGAATTGGGAGCATGGGGACCTTAGGGGAGGATTGAAGGGGGAGGGGAGAGGCAGGGAGGGGAGCAGAGAAAAATGTAGAACTCAATAAATATCAATAAAAAATTTTTTTAGGCGCTGGAGAGATGGCTCAGAGGTTAAGAGAACTGACTGCTCTTCCAGAGGTCCTGAGTTCAATTCCCAGCAACCACATGGTGGCTCACAACCATCTGTAATGAGATCTGGTGCCCTCTTCTGGCCAGCAAGCATACATACAGACAGAACATTATATACATAATAAATACATAAATCTTTTAAAAAATTTTTTTAAAAAAGGCTATTAGCTGAATAAAGCTGACCTGAGATGCCTCCCTATGAGTCTATATAAGACATTTCTTTTTTCCTTGTTTTTGATTTTGGTGTTGCTGTTTTTAATTCCAGTAGAAAGAAATGTTTATGTAGCACATTGCAAGGGGCTGCAGAGCAACAACCTTGTGTTGCCGCTCCTGCCTCAGCTTCCATGATTAAAGCAAATACTATCGCCAGGCGGTGGTGGAGCACGCCTGTAATCCCAGCACTTGGGAGCCAGAGGCAGGTGGATCTCTGTGAGTTCGAGGCCAGCCTGGTCTACAAGAGCAAGTTCCAGGACAGGCTCTTAAGCTACAGAGAAACGCTGTCTCGAAAAAAGCAAAACAAAACAAAAGCAAACACTATCATGTCCGCTTTGTGTGTATGTGAAATGTATGCTTGTATGCATGTGGGTGCACATGCATGCATGTGTATATGGAGATGTCATAGTTCCTTTATCTCTTGCTATAATAAAATGCCCTGATAAAAGCCAAGTGAAGGGCAACCCTTTCTCATGACCTACTTGGGTTACACAGGAGCTGTCTTCCCTTCTCTTCTGCTCTCACCAACAATACAGCTTCTAAGAAAAAACCTTGAAGCAATTCAGGAGACAAAGGGTTTATTCTGGCTACAGCTCAAGGGTACAGCCCATCACATGGGGCAAGTTAAGGAGGAGGGAGCTTCAAGCAGCTGATCATACTGTAGCCACAGGGTAAACAATGCCTTGCTCACATTCCCCATTGTCTACAGTCCAGGTCCCCTGCCTGGCAGTTAAGGTCCTTCCACAAGGACTAACCTAACCAGGATACTCCTTCATGGCCATATCGTGTCATCGAGGGACACATTGCCAGATGATTTTAGATCCTAGATTCTGTCAGGTTGACAACACTAGCCATTCAAGAAGGCCTGCAAGGTAGAGGCTCTTCCTTGGATCTGGGACTTGTATGCGCAGCTAGTCTAGCTAGGTAGTTAGCTCCAGTAACCCTTCTTCCACCACACAAGCACTGGGATCATGGGTTGGGGCTGCCAAGCTCACCCAATATTAATGTGGGTGCTCGAGATCCATCCTTATGCTTGTATGGCAAGCACTTACATCCCACAGAGCTATATCCCCAGTGCCACAATCAACTTTCATAGATAGTCTTCAGAAGACAAAACTATATCATGATGAAAGAGACAGGTGAGGTACTGGAGGAAGACGACAAGGTGGTGTGTAAAGGGGGTTTTAGGTTAGTCTCATAGGTATCAAAACTCATAGAACTACATACAAAAAAAAATCTCCATTTTACTTTTTAACTTTGTAGTAATTTAAAAAATTCAGAGTGAGTTCCAGGATAGCCAGGGCTACACAGAGAAACCTTATCTCAAAAAACAAAACAAAACAACAAACAAAACCCCATTTCTCTTTGCTATTGGATTGTGTGTGTGTGTGCACTTAAGTGCAGGTGTGCATGTCTGTGCTTGTGTGGAGGTCAGAGGTCACCATAAGTTGTCTTCCTCTTCCATTTACACCTTATTTTTTCAGACATGCTCTTGATCTCCCATGGCTTCAGCTAGAGTGGCTGGCTACTGAGCTCCAGGGACTTGCCTGTCTCTGCCACCGTCACTCGCTGTGACATGAGTGCTCATACTGGCCAGCAGCAAGTACGTTAGCCACTGAGCCTCAACCCAGCCCAGGTGCCTTAGCCCAGGTGCGATGACGATTTGCTATGTAGCTCAGGTTGGCCTTCAACTCCTGGTACTTAGCTAGGTGTGCCACTGCACCTAACCTGTTTCATTTTCATTTTCCCATTTTATTTCAGTTAATAGTTAGAAACAAAGAAAGCTTTAAGGGGTTAGAGAGATGGCTTAGTTGTTAAGGGCACCTGCTGCTCTTCCTGAGTAACTGAGTTCGGTTCCCAGCATCCATATCAGGCAGCTCACAGCCATCTTTAGCTCCAACTCTATCCCCTGCAGGCACTGGCATACATGTGACATACACTCTCACACACAAACACACATACCCATAAATAAAAATTTTTAAATAGTCTTTAAAAAATGTTTTACGAGTCTATGGCTTAAAGTTTAACTGATGAACATATATGTTTATCCCAATACTTTTCAAGACTCTGCTAAAAGAAAAACATCAAAACTAGCTTAAAGGGAACCAGGTGTGGGCTATACACCTGTTACCCCAGCAGCAGGAGGCCTGTTTTCAGTTCCAGGGCAGGTTGGGTTACAAACAGAGACCCTGTCTCAAAAAGATGGCACCAGGCCAAGGACAAAGAGAAGAGAACAAACAGGATCAGACTGGATTTAACAAGTGAACAGAGAATGGGCAGGTGGCAAATGCTTGGCACAGGAGACAATACACTGCCACTCCTGCGACCCCTTCTGCCCAGTACACTCAAAGTAAAGCCATTAGTCCCTCTAATGCCCTGCGAGACGCAAGTCATTCGACCACTCGTCTGCCCCAGAAATGGAGCACCCACAGGTGTGTCTCCTCTGTCCATTTTCCCCTCAGCATCTACGAGTGCCTGTGACTTCATAGGCACTGCAGAGACAAAGGGGGTGTGTGCTCTCGGAAAGCAGCCCATTACAGAGACCAGGGATTTAGGGCTGAGCCCTGGAAAAGGGAAGACACAAGACTGCTGGAGAGCTGTCTTTGTAAGGTTTCCTGAAGTCACTTAGTCCTACCTCTGCCTCTCATCGCCAGGCAACAGGTACTAGGTTTCACTCTCTGGAGAAGGTGAGTTTACAAACATTACCCAGGCCACAGTGCTTCTGGGAAAGCAAGGTATTGAAAAAATGAGCAGACAACCCACCAAGAGAACCCTTTGAAGGAACTTTCCAACGTGGGAGAAGTAGTCAGGATAAAGAAAATTGGAGAGCCAGAGGGTAACAAGGTGATGTGTGTTTGTGTTGGGGGGGGCGGTTGCACTATTTTCTATGGTGTTCCTGAGTAGTAGGTTCCCTCCCACGGAGTAGTTCTACAAGGCTTTTCTGATTGTGTTAGAATGTTTCAACTGCAGCAAACTATTCCTTCCTCTAAACAACTTCCTGCGGGTGACCTTGCTTCAAGCCTCCAAATCTAAATCTTTAGACCCAACGGTGGGACTTCCGGATTCCATCCCTCCACTGCGCCAATCTGGACAGCTCAAGCCATATTCATTTTCAGTTGCTACAACAAAACACCTGAGATTTTGTTTTTAGAGGTTCAGTTTTAGAGGCTGACAGTCCAGATCATGTAGCCCCCTTATGTCAGCAAGAGCTCTCTTAGCTGGATCTTACCTCAGTGGAGGGAGACAGCCTTCTACAAGGAGCGCATACAGAAAGAAGAAACAGGCAGGCATGGTGGCACACCCCTATGATCCAGGCACTTAGGAGTCTTGGACAGGATTATCACCAAGAGTTTGAAGTCACCGAAAGGTGGTGGCGGCACATGCCTTTAATTCAGGTGGATCGCTGTGAGTTTGAGGCCAGCCTGGTCTACAAAAGCAAAAAAAAAAAAAAAAAAAAAAAAAAAAAGTGGGGAAGCAGGGAGGAAGAAGAGGAGGAGGAAGGATGAAGAGGGAAGAAAGAGGAGGGGAAAAAGGAGGAGGGGGAAGAAGAAGGAAAGGAGGGGGAAAAGAGGAGAAAGAAAAGGGGGATGGGAAAGAGAAAAGGGAGGAAGACAAGAAAGGAGGAGGAAGAAGAGACAGGACGCAGAGAGCAGAAAGGCAGTGTTCTTGCTGCGTGTTAAGCAGAGAAGTACCTTACTCCCCTCCAGGACAGCTCCCTGAGGATCTAATGACTTCTCCCCAGGAGCCACCTCTTATAGAATCTACAGCTCCCAAAGCACCACACTGGCTGCCAAGAATCTAACACTAATCCTTGGGAGCAAACTCAAACCACAGGAATCCCTAAACATGTAGCATGAGAAACGTGCCCGCTACGGAAGAGGACTAAGCCCAAACAGGAGGAAACAGTGAAAGTTAAGAAGAAAACACCTGCTGATTAAAAGACAGACTCCTTTTTTCAAGCGTGTCCCCAACTTTCCGGCGCTGGAGGCCTTGATGCCACTGTGCTGGGACCTTCTGTTCCGCTCCTCCAGCCATCACATCTATGGTTTTCACAGAAGCAGGATGTCCCCGCCCCCGACTGGGAGGAGCAGGATGCGTTTCCCCAGTTTCCAAATCAAATCTACACCTGAGGGCTGCAAATGTGGACCTTTGTTCTAGTATTTAACACATTTTTTTTTTTTTTTAGTATTTTCTGTGTGTGAATAAATGCTTAATGTTCAGAGCATGTAAGAAGATCAGAGATCAGCCGGGTAGTGGTGGCGCATGCCTTTAATCCCAGCACTCGGGAGGCAGAGGCAGGTGGATCTCTGTGAGTTCGCGACCAGCCTGGTCTACAAGAGCTAGTTCCAGGACAGGCTCCAAAGCCACAGAGAAACCCTGTCTCGAAAAACCAAAAAAAAAAAAAAAAAAAAAAAAAGGACAAGTCATTTCTCTCCTAACATGTGGGTCCCAGGAATCAATCTCAAGTCATCAGACTTGGCAGCAAGCAACCTTACCCACTGATCCATCTTGATGGCCCCAAGAAAGACTTAAAAAAAAAATACAGCTACTGGGGTTGAGGATGTAACATGCAGGACCTTGAGGGGTGAGGGTGGAGGTGGAGGTTCCCCAACATCACCATAAAAAATGGAAAGAAAATATTACAGAAGTCTCCAGAGACAACTCATACAAACTGAATGGGAAAATTCACGTTTGGATTCAATTTGAACTTAAAGATCATGGGAGCCTGTCCTGCTCATGTATTCAAAGGATGAGCTCTTCTTGCTTTTTATTTCTTTTCCATGTGACATGTTTGGCTGCATGAATCAAATCCTCCTACACTAAGATTTTAGTTTTTTTTTTTTTATGAGTAATCCTACTGTTGTATTAGAAGGGGTGTGACTTCCATTACGAAGACAGACACAGGGCTGGAGAGATGGCTCAGCGGTAAAGCTGCTCTTCCAGAGGACCTGGGTTCAATTCCCAACACCCACATGGCAGCTCCCAACTGTCTGTAACTCCAGTTCCAAAGGATATGACACCCTCACAGATGCAGGCAAAACACCAATGCACATCAAATAAATATTCAAAATGAAGACAGGCAAATGATATGGCTAAGTCACAGTCACATGATGGGGTAAACTGAAGTCCTAGCACTTTTTAAGAGCATATCATTTATTCTGTTTTTATTTCATCGTGAGACAGGGTCTCACTGTGTAGCCCTGGCTGGCCTGGAATGTGCTCTGTAGACCAGGCTAGCCTTGAACTCAGAGATCTGCCTGTCTCTGCCTCCCCATTGCTGGGATTAACGGCTTGTGCCACCACTGCCCAGTATCTACCAACTTGTTAAATTTTATTAAAATTTGTATTTTTGGGGTGGGGGAGCACACTTGTGCCATGGCTTAAAGTGCAGAGGTCAAAGGACAGCTTGCAGGAGACAGTTCTCTTCTCTCTCAATGTCCCTCCCAGGGATCCAGTTCAGGGTATCAAGCTAGGGAGCAATGTGTAATCATCTTTACCTGCTATGCTGTCTCCTTTGTGATCCAAATACTCATTCACTAAATAAAAAAAAATTAAAAATGCACTGCTTAAGCAAAAGTACTCTGTGACTAGAATTATAAGAAACACTAAAAAGTATCATTGTGTTTGTGACAAAGACTTACAATAACACAAGAGCTCAGTGTCTGCCTTTTATCCGTCCTTTCCGGTTGGGACAGCTATGGACTAAGTGGGTGGACCATGCTCTTATACAGTTAGCCAGAGAGGGAGCTGCAGCAAACCTAGCTCACCTCCTAGTACAGAGCTCCTTCCTCAAAGCGCATGCTCACAGCAGTCACTACTTTTACTCTACCAGTGGGTTCCTGGGAAATTGCTGAGATAAAAAGCATCCACAGAGTGAGAAGCAGGGCAGCACACTGAAAAAGAGTCCGGAGCTGTAGGGAAGCGGTTAGGTGTCTCTCGTCTTCTCTAAAATCTTAAACATTAGAAAACACTGGCATTGGCAGGGCAGTGGTGGTGCATGCACCAGGAGGCAGAGGCAGGTGAGTTTCTGACTTCAAGGCCAGCCTGGTCTACAAAGTGAGTTCCAGGACAGCCAGAACTGTTACACAGTGAAACCCTGTTTCAAAAACCAAAAGAAGAGGAAGAGAGAAAATAATGCTGGTACTGAAAGGAGTAAATAAGAACACTATACCAAATCAACTGCATTGATCACTGTATAGAAATCAGCACTTCACTAAAAATGGGTGTTGGCTGTTGACCAATATCATCAGCAGGTTAAGGCTTTGCTAACAAAGACCAACCAATGGCTTGGCAGGCTTCTCAAGCCTGAAGAAGATATTTTTATGAATTTTCAAAGATGGAAAGAAGTACGGACAAGTCAACTTTCAAAACTTGTTTGGTATCTCCAATCTCCACAGAAGTCAGATGGTAATGTGAGGACTTTCAGGAACACAAAGATAACAACCAGTAAGATGGCCTGGCAGGTAAAAGTGCTTCTAGCAAGCCTGACGGCCTGAGTCAATTCCAGGGAGAAAATGGATGGCCAAGAAAGTTGTCCCCTGTCCCCCAAAAGTGCACCACAGCACATGACACATTCAGACACACATAATAAATAAGTGTAATGAATTGTTCTTAAATGACACAACCGAAAAAACGTAGTTTACAGTCCATCAATATCTGAAGAACTAAAATGTGTTAAGACAAGAGTTGGGAAGTCGATGGGGAAGTGCAGAAAAACCCAGGAAATCACAAACCGCCTTCTGTGTACACACACACACACACACACGCAGCCACACACAGACACACACACACGCAGCCACACACACACACACGCAGACACACACACACGCAGACACACACACACACACACACAGAGGCAGCCTGTCCGCGCCGCCCAGCGAGTCACCTCGGTTCCACCCAGGTAAAGCTAGAGCGATGAATCCCGTAGGACAGGAAGCGAGCCATAGGCACCTGGCCACACTGGCCTTGAGTCCCCAGGGGTGCAGAAGGAGAGAGGGTGCAGCCAGAGCCTCAGACCCACCCTACGCGCCCAGTCACCTTCTGCGCGCTGGAGCCTCGCACCCGTGTCGTCCGGTCATAGACGTGGCAGCGGATCACCGTGCTGCCCACATCCAGCCCTAGCACGAAGCGAGAGGGCGACGAGGCCGGCGTGCTCGGCTCCTCGAGCAGCTGCTCTGCACCCGTCTGCAGCCCCGACATCTCGACCCCGCGCACCGCAGCTGCCATCCAGCAGGCTAGCGCCGAGCTATAAACGCCAGACCCCGGGCGGAGCGCGCGCGGCCCGGACACCACCCCCACCGCGCCCTGCCCCGCCCCTCCGCGAGATTCGGCCCCGCCCCCTCGAGGCCCCGCCCCGCCTCGCCCAGCTCCGTCGCGAGGCCCTGTTGCCCCACCTCCACTCCCGCCCCTTAGCCCCGTGACGTCAGGGCCGCGCGCCGAGCGCCGCGTGGGAACCTGGCGAAGATGGCGTTGAGCGCCGTGGTGGTGTACTGGGTGTCACGGTTCAGCGACCTTTACTTTGAAACTCAGAGGTTCCCTTCTAGCCCAGATTACTTTTTACGAATGTCTGTTAAGAAAAATCAGGTGATGCCGGGCGGTGGTGGCGCACGCCTTTAATCCCAGCTCTCGGGAGGCAGAGGCAGGCGGATCTCTGAGTTCGAGCTCAGCCTGGTCTACAGAGCTAGTTCCAGGACAGGCTCCAAGGCCACAGAGAAACCCTGTCTCGAAAAACAAAAAAGAAAAATCAGGTGAAGTGAAAAGTTTTGAAGTTTTTCTTTTAGATTTATGTGTTTTGCCTGCATGTATGTGTGTGCTCCACGTGTGTGCCTGGTGACCGTAGAGGGTAGAAGAGGACGTCGGACGGTTGTGAGCGGCCACGTAGGTGATGGAAACCGAACCCAGGTCTTCTGCAAGAGCAACAGTGCTTTTAACCACTGAGCCCTGTTTCCACTCCCAAGAAAAAGCATATTTGACCGAAAGTAAACAAGGTTCCTTGTGACATCCCTACCCAGAAAAGCTTGCATGTTTAGACGGCTAGATGTCCCTGTGGTGATGAATGGCACTAAAGGGCCGCTGCAGACACAGAACGAAAGCAAGCTTTGGGTTACTTTCCATCGCAGCATCTGGCAGTGGCAGATTTGGACAATCTGGGAGCCTCAACGGTGCACTTTCTTGCTGCTACTCACCAGCCAGAGGCTCTTCCAGGCATTTTGTCAGCAAAGTGCAAATACCCCTCCAGTCTCAGGCCTCAGTGGGAAGTGGTAATGCCTGCCTCTTCTTTGCTATAAAACCGGGGGCTGTAGAAATTGTCTAAGTTAGATTTCATGATGATGTTTTGTGGGGTAATTTGTCAGATTAAAAGAATATTATCTTCTTGTTCTTATTACCTTACTGGCTTACCTGCTTTCCACAGATTTGCCCAAACTGGTTTTGAGTTATATTTCTTGAAGCATGGCCATGAGCTCCGTGGTTTGGTTTTCAAAGACAAGGTTTCCTCGATGTTTTTTAGGAGCCTGTCCTAGAACTCGTTCTGCTCTGTAGACCAGCCTAACCTCGAACTCACAGAGTTCCGCCTCTGCCTCCTGAGTGCTGGTATTAAAGGTGTGCGCCACCACCACCCTGCAGCCTCTCTCTTTATAGTCTGTCCCTGCACAACAACACACATTTTTTTCTCTATGGCCTCAGCCTGCCCCACCATTGCAGACCGTCTGGTAGGAGCGAGGGAGGGAGTGAGCAAGTGACTTCCCAGCGTTGAAATTGTTAGTCATGACTAATGACTAGTCTTGTGCTGTTCTGGTTCTCCTGAGCGCAGAAACTGAAACTGAACAAATACTGAAAGGAAGGGAGAGCCAGTGCCAGAGAGCCACAGCTTAAGCTTGAGCTTGTCTCTCACTAGGACCTGTGGCTCCCTGGGTTTATATCTTAGTGTGGGCTCCGGGCATCAAACTCAGGTCCTCAGGCTTGACTGTCAAGCACTTTACCTACTGAGCCGTCTTCCCTGAGGGGATGAGACGTTAAGGAATTTGGTAAACACAGTTGTGGCAAGCCTGGAAACATGTCAGGCAGGCTGGCAAATAAGGCCCATTTCTGTGCTACTGTTTGGAGAATTCCTCCTTTCCAAAGCCTGCCCTTGTTCAGCTAGTTGGGTGAGGCTGAGTCACATTTTGGAAGCAATCTTCTTTACTCAGGGACACTGCCTTAAATGTCAGTCATGTCCAAAATATACCTCCCATGGCAACGCAAAAAACTTAGACAAGCTTATATATAGTTAGCCGTTAGTTTCCCTGCCTCCAATACGGCAAGCTCTGTCTTACAATATTAATATTTGGCCTATTTCTCGCAGCGATATCTCTTGGACTCTGGAACTTTGTGATCATTTCCAGAGCTTGAGCATCAACGATCCTAAAATGTGAAAGTGTGGACCTTAAAAGCTGCTTAGTCTAAGGGTTTCTAAACAGTTTTCTAAGTTTTGTTATTTCTCTTTAGACAGAGTCTCACTGTACCAGAGGCTGGCCTACAACTCAAGGCAGTTCTCCTGCCTCAGCTCCATATCGGGACTATAGCAATGTGCCACCATGCCAAGCTTTTGTGTTCTGATTTCAAATTTCAAACCTTGATGAATGACATCATCTGAAGAAAATTCAGTGTTTTAGATTATCGTTTATTCTTTGGTAATTTCATAAACGCACACAATGTATCTTTAAACATTTAAAACAATTTGTTTCATGTGCATTGGGATGTCTGTAAGGGTATCAGATTCCTGGAACTGAGTTACAGATAGTTGTAAGCTGCCATGTGGGTGCTGGGAATTGAACTCAGGTCATCTGGAAGAGCACCCAGTGCTCTTAACTGCTGAGCCATCTCTCCAGACTCATTTTAAAATTTTATGTGTATGAGTGTTTTGCCTGTATGTATATAGCATGTTCCTGGTGCCCTTGGAGGTCAAAAGAGGATATCAGAGCCCTTGGGACTGGAGTTAGATGGTTTCAGCTGCTGTGTGGGTGCTGGAAATTAAATCCAGGTCCTCTGCACAGCCAACAAATGCTTTTAACTTCTGAGCCAACTAACTCTCCAGCCCCATACTATTTATCTTGATTACACACACCCCCTCAACTCTGCCTGGACACTTCTCATCATGCCACCTATCCTCTTCCCCTCTGCTCTCCCCCAACTCACTGGGTTCAATTAGTGCTGCCTGCTGGACGTTTAATTGATCTTTTGACTTGATCTTGTGCAAGTCAGTCACCAGCAACCGTGAAGTCTTGAGTGCAAAAGCCATACCATGTCTAAAAGGTAGCACTTCACGGCACTACTCCCCATCCTCCTAGGCTTACATTCTTTCCTCGTGTCCCCAGAGCCTGGAGGGGGGGCTTGGCGTAGATGTCCTATGCAGGGCTGAGCACAATAGTCACTTTTCAGCAAACTAGTTATTAGTCTCTTGCATTAACTGTTGCCCACTACGTAAAGAAGCTTCCATGACCAAGATATATAGCAACACTTTCCTATGTGTACAAATATAAATATCTAGAAGGCAGTTTGACAACATGAGTATTTTGCAAAACAGCAGTCATAGGTTCCCCCTCTAGAGCCTCCAAGCCGTGGACTTTTGCCCAGGTTTATAATCTAGTCGACCCCCGACCAGCAGGAATACAACCACACTCAGGATTCTTCCCGTATCACGCTTTATTTTGAGAGCCTCTTGGTTAAAAGTTTTACGGGGAGAAAAAAGGGAGGGAAAGCAAAAGGAAGGGAGTGCAGAAGTGAGAGGGGAAGGCGAAGGGGACAAAGAGGCGAAGGGGATGAGCTCCAAATGGAGGCTGCTTATATAGGGAAAAAAGACGCGGTTCGTATCTCAATTGGCTGCAGATAAGCCTGTGGACACCAGGACCCTCAGGATTGGTTAGGGACCCCAAGGTTGAAATGCATTCGGGAAGCGCCTGGACACTCAGTCCTGGAGCATTGCCAAATATGGAATTGTTTACCTCTGAACTGCCAGGGTGAAATCGCCTTCTTGTAATGGTGTTTTGCCTGCGGCTCCCTGCATTATAATACCACACATGAATTCCCTCCTCTGAAGCAGGCCTCAAATCCAATCAGCGCATGGTTCCCCCGTAACTTTCATGCTACTGTTTTACCATTTTATCCTGCCTAGCAGCTTGGTGTTAGAGCATTCAGAGTTCACTGTGAGGTAATGCCATTAATGAATTTTCTCCTCCAGCAGTCTGCATAGCTCCTTCCTTCCATCACTATTAAAGCTAACCATCAGGGAGGAAGTTTTTAGGTCAGTCCAGCTTAAAGTCTCTGTGTCCTGCAGCCAAAGTGTGTTGTGTCTTTAGCAATAGTCTTACCATCTGGGCATATATGCTCACCACAGTGGGCAACCAAGAGCAATGGAAAGAGCCTGTAGATCTTATATAATGACAGTTTTGATTGGTTTGGTTTTCTGAGACAGGATGTGGTGGTTTGAATAAGAGTGGACCCCATAGTCTTGTATATTTGAAAGCATGGTCATCAAGTAGGGTGTGGCTCTACTTGAAAAGGAATTAAGAGGTGTGATGTTGATGGAGGAAGTGTGTCATTGGGGGTGGGCTTTGGGGGCTTCAAATGCTCAAGCCATGCCCAGTGGCTCTCTTCCTGCTGCCTGTGGATCTGGATGTAGAACTCTCAGCTACTTCTCCAGCACTATGTCCTGCATGCCACCATGCTCCCACCATGATGATAATAGACTAATCTCTGAAGCTGTAAACTGGCCCCAATTAAATGCTTTATTTTGTAAGAGCTTCTGTGGTCATGGTGTCTGTTCACAGCAATACAACACCAAGACACAGGGTCTCATGTAACTCATGCAAGTCTTCAACTGACTAAGTTGCCAGGAGTCACTCTGTACTGTTAATCCTCCTACCTGTGCCTCCCAAGTGCTGGCATTACTGGCAGGCATCACCTGTGCACAGCGACAAGTAAATTTTGCACACAAATTCAGATATTGATTGTCAGGGAACCCAAACATGCAGGGCTCATTAAAAATCACTCACTGCCCCGAGGGCAGGCTGCTACCTGAAGAGGCCTGGAGAAATAAAGGATCCTGTGTTTCTCCCAGGTTCTTCATTCTCAAACAACACTTCTCAACCTGCTTCACCCATAGGGGAAAGAGTGCCTGTGGCACATGGGGCTTAAAGGTTTCTAAATGACCTTTGCTAGTGGGACAGGTCAATCCACTGTCTGGCCTTAACTTACATCTGGCCTGGTTATTCCTCAGATTCTAGGCTTGGCTGTTCTTCCAGCTCTTTCCCCACCGCTATCACTTCTTACGCTTTATCCTCTTACCACAGGCTCAAAATTAGGACCCATGTACCTGCCTCCCACACACTGAAGGAACTTGGACACAGTTCCCAGGGCTAAGTCAGGAGATCACCATTTCTTCATATCCTACAGAGAAATGGACAGTACTTCAGATCTGAGCCCAGAGGTCTTGATGGCCTTCTTTCAAGGATACTTGTCACTGTCCCTCCTTTATTGGCCTCTGCTTTCCCAGGACGGAGGAATTTCTTGGTACACAAGGCAAAGCAAACTGGCCCAGTTGCTGCCCCACTCCTCCCAGAACTTCAGGGCCAGCACACATTCCCTCTTCCAAGCCTGCCCCTGCATGTGCCGGGGCCAGGCCTTCTCAGGACTCTTGTCTAAGGTGAAGAGTGATGTTCTAATGATTTCACTGAGGATTTCAGCTACACAGGGTTTAGAGTTTGTTACTGCTTTTAGGCAATGAATTCCTTGAGGGAAGGCTCTGGGTCTCAGTCTTTTTCTATTTTTATTTATTTTTGCTTCTGAGGCACAGAAAGAATTCAGTGACTAAATGAAACATCTGATTGGTATGTCCATGTCCTCAGACCTTGTCTTCTGCAAGCAAGGCCGCTGAGCCCTTCCTTGTCTCCACAGGCACACACTTGGCCAACTTGCCTAAGAAGCCTGAGCCCACGGAAGACTAAGTACTTGAATGTCAAACAACTGTCTTGAAGCTCAGGCAACAGGTCCCTTACCTCCTGCTGAGGCCTAGAAAAAAGTCCTAAAAATAATCCAAAACCTGTGCTTTCCAGCATTTACAAGATGAGGTATTTGGATAAGTTGTTTTCTGAGAGAAGCTTCTTAAATTGTACAAGTTTGGGTCCCACAAACCTTCATCCTTTCCTCCCTTATTTAGTTCTTAGACATCCCTGCTTTCCTAAGGCCTGAGCTCCCTCTGCTGCACTGTGGAGTGATACTCCACAATCCTGCCACGCACCCTCCGGAGGAGCAGAACCCACTCCTCACCACCCGAAGCCCCTCCGCCCTAACCCCCCGCAGGGGCTGAGCCTATCTGTGCTGTCTAGCCCTGGCTTCAGGGTGGGGCTGCTCCGCGAGCAGGAGAGTCCCAAGTGAGCCCCTGCCCAGTCCTCACCACCGGTCCACTGAAGTTCATCCCATCCTCTCCCTGCAGCAATGAAGTCAGAAGAAATTAAAACAAAGAACCTCAAACTTGCAGCCTTGGGTCCTTTGAGATGTAGAACCAAAAGAATCAAAATCAAAAGGAGAATTAGAATTTTGTTTGTTTGTTTGGAGACAGAGTTTCTCTGTAGCTTTGGAGCCTGTCCTAGAACTAGCTCTTGTAGACTAGGCTGGCCTCGAACCCACAGAGATCTGCCTGCCTCTGCCTCCCGAGTGCTGGGATTAAAGGTGTGCGCCACCACTGCCTGGCTGAGTATTAGAAATTTTAAGATGAGATAATACCAGAAAACTCACACTAGAGAAAGTGACTTTGTAAATCAAATAAAATAGGAGAAACTTGGTTCCTTGGTTTTTGGTAATCAGGGCTGAGAACCTTGTCATGTTCTACCCATAGGAGAAAGGACGTATGGTCTCAAGATGTCCTTTGCTCATGGATAGCAGGTCAGCCTGCTTGCTATCCTCTTCCTTTCCCTCCTCCTCTATTTCTTTTTTGGTTGTTGTTTTCTTTCTTTCTTCCTTTTTTTTTTTTTGTGACAGTGCTTGACTGTGTACTTCAGCCTAACCTCAAACTCACAACCCACTTGCTTCAACCTCCTGGAGAGCAAGGGTTACAGGTGTTGACCTTGACCTAGAGGCCTCTGCTTCCTTATCTTCACCACCTGAAGGCTTTAACCTTCATCCAGCAGGGCTACAGCTTCTCAGCTTCTGGACTTGGCCTCTATCCTGCCTCTTTCCTCATGGCTGTCACCTCTTATACTCTAGCTTCTTTTGGCAGACCCAGGGTGACAGCTCAGTGTACCAACCTTCCACAGTGCTCCAGACATGTGGACAGAGTCCCTGGCACTGGCTCAGACAATCCCAGCACTGCAATGAGCTTCCTGTGTGAACCTGTAAGTCTCCCAGAACCCAGCAGCGACCCACCGCTTTGCCCCTGTAGGAAAATCTACCCTCCCCACACTGTGGCACAGCCCATAAGTGATGGGATTGGGGCTTCTCCCTGCTCAGTAGTTCTCTGGGCACCCTGAGACCTCCTCTCTTTCCAGAGGTAAGGATGAGGGCTTGGCCTGTCACTAGATAAGATTGTAAAAAGCCAACAGCGGGGCTGGCTTTGTGTCTAAAACCAGTTCCTCAGCCTCAAGGGACACTTGAATGGCCACAAGCTTTCAGCCTGGCCAAACCCTGGCCAACCCTGCGGAAATTATGGTCTTCTTGTATTGAGCTTTGGGGAGACTTCAAAAGGGTTACCATCGGATCCAAGGGAAACCAAAGTCACAGTGGCATACCTAGGCACACCTGCCCTGGGTATCTGCCCATCTCCAGTGTCAGAAACATGAGCAGGCTCATTCCTCAGCTCTTCAGTTCTTCCCTCCTGAAGTGTATTAAGTGATAGGAAATCCTTTCATCCACTGACTTATCCGTATCAAGGTAGAAACCACATAATGCACAAGTTTCTGAAGCTTATGACCTGCAGGGGCCATACGTCATCACAAAGGCCTTTGCTTGAGAGAAGCATCTGCCTCTTGCTGTCCTTGTTAATATTCAGGCATCAGTACTGGCCTGCCCTTAGGGTCCTGACAGGATAAGTCCTCAGCTACAGCCCCTAAGAGCCCCTGCTGTGCACATTTGCTATGTTCTCTTTTAAAAGGTGGGCTTTGCCCACCTCCCGTCTCTTTCTCTTTGTTCCCTCTTTGCTTTCTTTTCTCTCTCTCCCTTCCTCTCCCTCTCTCCCTGTCTTTCTCTCCTTTTTTGCTGCCCCTGTCCTGAGAGGCCGGATTCTCCCCTCCTCCCTTTTCTCATTCCCTTTCCACCAATAAAAAACCACTTCACGTGAACTCTGCCGCATGGCGTCTTTCTCTCGCATACCGCTTTTTAAATTATATCAGTCCTCTCAGTGACAGTGCTTCACAATGATGGGTTGAGGAGGAATGATGGCCTGGTTCTGGATGTACAGAGCATGTCACCCACCAAGGCTGAGGAACCTGAGGTGGTGCAACCCTGGAGGAAACCCCTGAACAGCTGTCGTTTCTCTTCTGTCTGTGGTAGTGCTACGGCAGCAGGTGCTTGTTTGCTGCTATGGGTAGTGACATGTTAACTAAAGCTGAGGGATCAGCAGTTGGAGTGTCTGTGGGTGGAATGGCAGAGAAGCAATCTACCTCTGTGTGGTAAGGGGTGGCATGGCAGCTGGATGGGCTGGAGCTGGATCTGCTGGGTGAGCATGGAGACACCCTCAGAAGGGGGAAGGGTTAGGGAAGCTTCTGCAGTCTTTGAGAGGAAGCACATAAGAGTTGAGAGTACCGATAAGTGGCTATGGAGGTGACCTGGCCGGTGCTGTGCGGAGTAAGACGTGCACTGAGGCCAGGACGGTGGCCAAGCAGGGGTTTATGTAAAGGAAAAATTACAACGTAAAGGGGGGGGGGGGATGCAGCTAGCATCCTCCATGCAAGTCTCCGATTTGTTAGATGCACAAGAAGACGACAGTGTAGGTTAGATCTGTGATGAAGGGCCCTTCCTGGGACCAAAAAGCTTGGAACACATGGAAAAAGTCAGCGGGGAAGAGAGAAAAGTGAGGCAAAATACTAGTAAAGCAAGTTGAGAGGGGGCACAGAGAGGGTTGCAGAGAGGATGCAGTGAGGGCTGCAGAGAGGGCTGCAGAGAGGCTGCAGAGAGGGCACAGAGAGGGCTGCAGAGAGGGTGCAGTGAGGGCTGCAGAGAGGCTGCAGTGAGGGCGCAGAGAGGCGGCAGAGAGGGCTGCAAAGAGGCTGCAGTGAGGGCTGCAGAGAGGCTGCAGTGAGGGCGCAGAGAGGGCTGCAGAGAGGCTGCAGAGAGGGCTGCAGAGAGGGCACAGAGAGGGCTGCAGAGAGGACGCAGTGAGGGCTGCAGTGAGGGCTGCGGTGAGGGCGCAGAGAGGGCTGCAGAGAGGACGCAGTGAGGGCTGCAGTGAGGGCTGCGGTGAGGGCGCAGAGAGGGCTGCAGAGAGGGCTGCGGTGAGGGCGCAGAGAGGGCTGCAGAGAGGACGCAGTGAGGGCTGCAGTGAGGGCACAAAGAGGACTCAGTGAGGGCTGCAGTGAGGGTGCAGAAAGGGATGCAGTGAAGAACACTTGCTGCTGTTGCAGAGGTCCTGGGTTTCATTCCTGACATCCACAGCATAGATTACAGCTGCCCGTATCTTCAGTTCTGGTTAACTTCTGCTGGAGATGGGGCTCCAGGCACACACACGGTGCACATACATACATGCAGGCAAAACACTCATATACATAAAATAAAAGTAAATAAATCTTTTTAAAATTAAAAAAAAAGAACTAACCAAAGAAAAATGGGACGGGTAGTGGTGGTACAGACCTTTAATCCTGGAACTCGGGAGGCAGAGGCAGGCAGATCTCTGTGAGTTCAAGGTCAGCCTGGTCTATAGAGTGAGTTCCAGGACAGCCAGGGCTACACAGAGAAACCCTGTCTCGGGAAAGAAAGAAAAAAAAAAGGAAAAAGAGGTCAATTCAAATGAAACCCGAGGAGCTTGAGAGGCTCTGGTGGGCACCGTGGTGGCTTGTGACCTTCGCGAGGCCCGGCTCTGTGTACCTTCTCTTGCCATCTCACCAGCCAAGTTTGTGATTTTTTTTAACAAAATGGAGGCACGGGATCAGTGTAGCTACCACCCCAGTCAGGATGGAGAGCAAGTCTCCCCTCAGGAGACTCTTCCTGTGTGGTGCTTTCCAATGCTCGTAAAAGACAACTCCTTCCACTCACGAACCTCAGAATTCTTCAACTTAGCACGGGTCTTAATCATTGCCGAGCTAGCTCATCTGAAAATGCCCAGTTTCCAGATGAGTTTTAAGCTATTGTAAAGATTATTATTTTAATTGTACATATTTGGTTGTTTATTCTTGTTTTTGAGACAGGGACTCTCCTCCATCCCTCAGCCTCCCAAATCCTGGAATTGTAGGTATGTATCACCATGCCCGACCAGTTCCATATTTGCATATCACTAACTTTTTTCATGGCTTTGCTAAGATACCCGGGGGAAGGAAACACATATTTTGGCTCATAGTTTCAAAAGTCTGAGCCAATCAAGGGTGTGATTGCTAATCCTGATTTTCAGACCGGGACCTGGGATCAACTAAGAGGGGTGCCCGTGGGCAGGTCCTTGAGGGCATTCCCAAGGACGGGTTATCGGAACAGGAAGGCCTTCTGATGGGCAGCATGGGTATGAATAGGAAAAGCTTGTTCGTCTCTGCCTTTGCTTGTTGCTGCTGAGTTCATGCATCCATCCCTGACAGCAGACTGCAGCTTCTGTGGTTTTCCACCTTGAACCGAAGATGCGTGACTCCTCACGAACCCTCCAGGCCTGCAGTGCCAGATTCAGAGGCTTCTCTGCCTCTCCAATGTGCGCATGGCTGGGGTCGGACTATCCAGCCCTGTGGGTTGTAAGCTAGTCTAACAAAACCCCTTTGTAGTTTATATACAGTCTATCTGTTCTGGTTCTCTAGAGAACCCTGCCAAATACAGATGGCATGGTATGGGAGAGACTGTCACTCAGCATGAGGAAACAGAGAAAAGTCAAAAAGCAAAGAGCCAAGGCCAGGGACCCCCAGGAACCTGCTTTCATTGACTGCTTCCTCTAATGAGAGAAAGCACATCTCCCAACATTTCCAGAACCCCAAATGGCACTACTAGATGAGGACAAAGTGTTCAAAATATGAATCTTGGAAAGACATTTTCTATTAAACTCTAGCAGTGTGGTAATTCAATATTAGGAAATGCAAATCAAAATGACAAAGAGACTGTCAGATAATGACCCTCACCAAAGTGAGACTCTCTCAAAAATAGCAAGTGCTGATGGAACCATTCAGGAAAAGGAACTCTCCACATATGGAATCCCCATATGTGGGAGCTGGGGAGGTACAGGTTACGTGAGACTGTGTCTCAAAACAAGCAAAGGAGGAAAAGCCAGGTCTGTAATGGAAAGGAAGTGACAGATGTGGTGGCATACACCTGCAATCTCAGGTGTACAAGGTACAAGGATTTCCGCAAATCGAACCTAATCTCAGGTACATAATAAATTCCAGGTCAGTCAGAGTCTTTAAACCAAATGGAGGGACTAAGCAGATAGCTCCATTGTTAAAGTGCTTGCCTTGAAGGCATGAAAAGCCTGTGTTTAATTTCTAGAACTCTTTTTAAAAAGAGTTGGGCATGCTGGCCCTTGGTGGCACATGCCTTTAATCCCAGCACTTCCTACCTGACTATCAGCCAATCAGCATTTATTTGTTTATAAATGCTGCTGAATTAATCTAAGATAATGGGTTAATATAAGCTACAAGAGCTAATAAGAAGTCTGAGCTAATGGGCCAATCAGTTTTATATCTTATGGAGACCTTTGTGTGATTTTCTTATGGAGCTAAACGGCTGCAGGAACCAGGCAGGACAGAAACCCTGACAAGCAGGCCCTCATGTTACAAATTGCTGCCCAATGTGTGGATAACTGCATCCACAGAAAGCCTGAGAAAGCTTGGGAAAGAATAAAGTAAAGCATGTTTTCTTGGTAGCAGCAATTTCTCGGGTCTGCTCTGCTTGCTAGAGGCAAGCAAGTGTTCTCATCTAAGAGAGGCTTCCTCACTCAGCTTTAGCTGCAAAACCCTGCAGCTCTTTTAAGAGGTCCTGCCAAAAAACACTTAAATAGTGTTGATAAAAAGCTGACTGCATGCTCTTTGGTTTTCAGCCGTAGCAGGAAAAAAGCTGTGCCATTTTAAAATGCCGGCCATCCTGCCATGACAAACTCTGACTCTTTCAGGCAGGCGGTCTGACCAAGAAGCATTTGAGTATGGTTTGTGAGCACACTGTTGCAGCTTGTTTGCTGGCAAGGACCTTGAAATGCTATAGAGTTGTGGCGATAAACATGGCTACATCTGGTACCTCGGCCATGAGGCTGGAATCTTAGAAAGCTAAGGAATGGGCTGGATGCAGCCATCAAAGCCACGGCTTTTATCCTCTCCATACTGCTTAGCAAATTAATGACTCATGTGGTCAAAAAAAGAGAGATATACAGTAAAGAGAGATTCAAAGAGGAAGAAAACCTCTAAATGTTTTACAGTGTGTTAAAAATATGTGCAGGCTAAAGGTTAAAGTCCTTAAAATAAAAAAAAGGAGAGTAGTTGGGTGTGGTGGCATACGCCTTTAATCCCAAAGCCTGGAAGGCAGAGGCAGACAGATCTCTGTGAGTTCAAGGTGTGGTAGCACACACCTTTAATCCCAGCACTGGAGGCACAGAGACAGGCGGATCTCTGTGAGTTCAAGGATAGCCTGGTCTACAGAGTGAGTTCCAGAACAAAGATACACAGAACCCCTATCTCAAAAGGCCAAAAATTAAAAATAAAAGAAATAGGCTAACCTGGACCTAACTGTGTAGATCAGGCTGGCTTTGTTATCTCTTTTTGTTTTTTAATACAGGTTTTCTCTGTGTAGCCCTTGGCTGTCCTGAAACTCACTTTTGCAGACCAGGCTGACCTTGAATTCAGAGATTTGCCTGCCTCTGCCTCCCAAGTGCTGGGGTTAAAGGCATGGACCACCACTACCTGCCTTCAGGCTGGCTTTGAACTCACAGAGATCTGCCTGTCTCTACCTCCTGAGTGTTGGGAATATGGGTGTGTGAGCTATCACACCTGCCGAATGATGTTTTCTTTCTTAACATTTATAAATTCTATAGTCCTCACTTAAAAAATCTCCCTTCTTTAGATACATTATGATTCCCCTCAAGTTGTGTTCCTTAAGCACCACCTACTAATGTGGTGGTTTGAATGAGACCGGCTCCCATAAGGCTCATAGGTTTGAATACTTGGCTCCAGTTGGTGGAACTGTTTAGGAGGAATTAGGAGGTGTGGCCTTGATGGAGGAGGTGTGTCACTGGAGATGGGCTTTGAGGTTTCAAAATCTCACAGCACCCTCTCTTGGCCTCGCCTGTGTGGATCAGATGTGAGCTGTCATTACTGCTCGAGCACCATGGCTGCCCCCTGCCATTCTCCCACTCTTTCTAGTGCAATGTTAAGAAAACTGAAAATCTGGGGGGACTGGGTTGCTTTTCCTTTTTGTCTTTTTAGTTTTGAATAGTTAAGAATTTATTTCACCAGTTGCTCAGTGGTAGAATGTCCTTAGCATAATGCCCTGGTTTTAATCTTGGGAAGGGCCGTGCAGTGCACATGTATAGATTCCTTTGCTAGACTGTCGGTCAGGTTGATAGCAATGTGACTAAGCACTCTGACTTAAAGACTAGACTGTCGGTCAGGTTGATAGCAATGTGACTAAACACTCTGACTCAAAGACTAGACTGTCTGTCAGGTTGATAGTAATGTGACTAAACACTCTGACTCAAAGACTAGACTGTCGGTCAGGTTGATAGTAATGTGACTAAACACTCTGACTCAAAGCAACTTGGGAGGAAGAGTTTATTTCATCTCACAGCTTGGAAGTCAGTCCATCATCATTCAGGGAATTCAGGGCAGGAACCTGGAGGCAGGAACTGAAGCAAAGGCCATGGAGGAACACTGCTTACTGGCTTGTTCGTCTTGCCTTAAACACCCAGAACACTGGCCTGGGGACTAGTATCAGCCACAGTGGACTGAACTCTTCCACATGAATCATTAATCAAGAGGAGACAGCCATGAACATAATCAGTTAGCAACAGAACCTTTTATGCTTGAATGTGCCTTTTAATGTCTGGTAGACCGGGAGCTCATGAATGGATCAAAAGCAGACAAGAAAGGAAGGGCCATGTGAGCCTCATTCTCCATAAGTGTCTACTGCTCTGCCATCACCTGCCTCCTGCTCCTTCTACCTCCCACTGTAGACTTAGAACAGTGACTCTCAGGGGCCTCTGGGCTTTCAGCTTTGGACCAGGGCTACCTTGTTAGTTCTCTGTCTTTTTTTTTTTTTTTTTTTTTTGGTTTTTCAAGACAGGATTTCCCTGTGTAACAGTCCTAGAACTAGCTCGTGTAGACCAGGCTGGCCTCGAACTCACAGGGATTCACCTACCTCTGCCTCTTAAGTGCTGGGATTAAAGGCGTGCACCACCTCGCCCGGTGCTGTAAGGTTTCTGAATTGAGTAGTTACTGGGTTCTGTCTCTCCAGTGTTCATGTGGCCCATGTGGGACTATCCAGCCGCGAATCATGAAATGAAGGCATGATTTTACATCCTTTACTATTTGGATGTTTTGAGATGTCTCATGTAAGCCCAGGTTAGCTTCTGGTTCAAACTCACTTTATAGTCAATAATGATCTTGAACTTCTTCTGATCCTCTTGCTTCTACCTCCCAAGTGCTGTGGTTATAGGAATGCAACGTGGTGCTTGGCTCCCTTTGTACAGCTGCCTGTTATGTGTTCTGTTGGTCCTGCACCTCTAGGGGACCCTAGGTAATAAACCCAGATTTTTAAAAATTAATTAATTAGCTAATTAGTGTGTATGTGTGTGTGAGCGTGCATGCGCACTTGCAGGTGAATGTCATGGCAAGCATGTGAAGGGCAGAGGACAACTCTCCCTCCACCATGATCCCTGAGGTGGATCTCCAGTTCTTATGCAGTGAGTGAGCTGTCTCTGGCAGCTCTAGATATTTTTTTATTTTGACATAAGCTCCAAGTTACAGAAAAGTTACAAGGTAACAGGAAGAATTCCCATGGGATCTCTGCCCACCCCCAGACCTTAGCATCTTACCTAATGCACCTGACCTTTTCTACTTATTTGTGTGTATTTTTCTTTTTAAGACAGGGGTGTTATGTAGTCTAAGCTGGGCTCACTATGGAGCCAAAGATGACCTTGAACTTCTGATCTTCTTGCCTCCACCTGCCAAATACTGGGTTTTCAGGTAGGTACCACCTAGATTTCTAACGAATGCTGGAGACGGGCCCCAGGGATTCTTGTGTGCTGTACAAACACTGTCAATGGAGGCATGTTCCCAACACCAACTGCCCATATTTTATTCCTAGCCATTGAAACTGAGTTGCAGAGCTGGGCGGTGGTGGTGCACGCCTTTAATCCCAGCACTTGGGAGGCAGAGGCAGGTGGATCTCTGTGAGTTTGAGGCCAGCCTGTTCTACAAGAGCTAGTTCCAGGACAGCTACGACAGCCAGGACTGTTACACAGGGAAACTCTGTCTCAAAAAACAAACAAACAAAAAAAAAAAAAAACAAAAAGAAAAGAAAAAGAAACCGAGTTGCAGTCATGATGTGCCTATTTAGCCTATTTGACTTAAAATTTTCTCAAAAACAATTTATTCTCTTACATAATTGTCGTGAATAATACTGTGCGCTAGTCTAGATCTCATAAAGATTTAACCAACTGCAGAGTTTCCCTTAAGGAAAAGAAAATTCCAGATCATGTTTGTGTGCAAATACGTCTTTCATTCCCTTTTGTTCTAGGCCGTTACACAATCTTGTCTTTGTTACATTGACTTTGTTTATTTATTTAGACATGGTCTCAATAGTTTGTTAGCCTGGAACTGTTCTACACAGCCCAGGTTGGCTCAAAACCTGATGATACTTCTGCCTCAGCCTCCCGAGTGCTGGTATCAGGTGTGTGTCTCCATGCCCGAAGACCTTTCTTCCTCCTCTTCCCCTCTTTTCCTCCCCTTCCTCTTCATTCCTTTCTTGTTTTTCTTTTCAGTGCTGGGGAACAAAACTTCTACATGTTACCACTGTTGTGGTATGAATGTCTCATGACATTCAAGGCTAGGAGACAGTTATCTTGTATACTGTCTTTGATCTGGGGTATTGTCTGGTATTTCTTCATAAGCACACTCAGGTCACTTAGTTTTGGCTGGGATAACGCCTGACTGCGCTGTTGTCAGCTGACCTGGTGTCCTAGTTCACTTTCGGTTGCCGTGATGATGACACCTGACCAAAAGCAGCCCGGGGAGAAAAGGCTCGGCATTTGGTTTCCACATCCATATTACAGTTCATCCCTCAGGGAAGCCAGGCCAGGAACGCAGAAGCAGGAACTGAAGGCCATAGAGAAATGCTGCTTGCTGGCTTCTGCCCATGGCTTCAGCCTGCCCACCTGCCCAGGAGTGGCTAGCCCACAGCGAGCTGGCTTCTCTCACATTAATTCAGAAGATGCCCCCATAGACTTGCCTACTAGGCAATCCGATGGAGGAATTTTTTTCCAGTCGAGGTTCCCTCTACCCAGATGGCTCTGGCTTGTGTCAAGTTGGCAATAATCTGAGCAGTCAGCACAGGTGCCTAGCAGGTACACTGTCGAGGGCTGCTCCTCAGACCCCTGCCGGGGCAGAGCCAGCCAGGCTGCCTAGTTTGCCCCATGCTAGCCACAGCTCTGCTTCTCAGGGTGTGGTGCCAGCAGGAGCGTGGAGTCCTTTGTGGTGCCTGTCAGTGACTTGGGTCAGGAGTTGTCAGTCACATCTCCTTGTCGTACGGTTCCTGCTATGACTTTTGTTGTTAGCCAATGTCTTGAGATACTCTGCGTCACATAAATGCACTGTCACTTTAACATCCACTCATGACTCTTGGTCTCATCAGTGAGGACAGCTCCTGGGTAGTGAGGTTTCATTCCATTCTTCCTGCTCCAACTGGTAGTTGCCCTTCTGTGTCAAAGAAAGTGTCCCACGTTCCCTCTGTCTCTCTACATGGTTATATCCTCTCGGATTACCAAGACCCTCAGGTCGCAACCCATTGCGTCCTTATTCTGATACTAACACATGTGCCGCTTTGACCCTCTTGTTTTCTCTATGACATTCTTATTTTATAAGCATTCCTTAATCTGGAAACATCTCCATTCCTCTACCCGAGTCCTGGGAGCAGCCATTTCTTCAGGAAACCTTTGAGAAGAAAAGAGAGGAAGGAAGGAAGGAAGGAAAGAAGGAAGGAAGGAAGGAAGGAAGGAAGGAAGGAAGGAAGGGAGAAAGGGAGGAAGGAGGGAGATAGGAAGGAGGGAAGGAGAGAGAAAGGAAGGAAGGAGGGAGAAAAGAAGTAAGGAGGGAGGGAAGGGAGAAAGGAAGGAAGAAAGGAAGGAAGGAGGGAGAAAGGAAGGAAGGATGGAAGGAGAGAGGTAGGGAAGAGAAAGGAAGGAAGGAGGGATAAAGGAGGGAAGGAGGGAGGGAAGGGATAAGGAGGAAAGGAAGAAGGAAGGAAGAAGGAAGAAAGGGAAGGAAAAAAGGAGGGAGGAAGGAAAGCAGCTGAAGCTTTTAAGTATAGATGTGTGAAAGGCTCACCCATGCTCGAGCTATGCAATTGCTTCTGGAGCAGAGGTTCATCTGGGTCCTGTCACTCACTTATATGGACAGTTCTGGAGCTGCTTGCATTTATATCTGTCTAACCATCTGTTTTCCAGGATTTGCTTTGAATTGTTTTTAAACTATGTGCGTCTGTAGGTGTATTTGTATGTGTAAATGAGCGTGGTGCCCACGGAGGCCACAGAGGCCCACAAAGTGTCAGATCTCTTGGACTACAGACAGCTGTGAGCTGCCTGATGTGAATGCTGGGAACTGAACCAAAGTCCTCTTCAAGCTCTAAGCTCTGTTGTCAGCCCGCTCACCATCTTCTTTATTAAAACTCTACCCAACCTCTCCTGTGTAATGTGCCTGATGTGTATGGGCACACTCATGTATGATGTGTCTGATGTGTATGGGCACACTCATGTATGATATGTATGGGCACACTCATGTATGATGTGTACGACGTGCATGGGCACACTCATGCATAATGTGTGTGATGTGTATGGGCACATTCATGTATGATGTGTGTTATGTGTATGGGCACACTCATGTATAATATGTCTGATGTGCATGGGCACACTCATGTATGATGTGTATGACGTGCATGGGCACACTCGTGTATAATGTGCGTGACATGTATGGGCACACTCATGTATAATGTGTGTGACGTGTATGGGCACACTCATGTATGATGTGTGTTACGTGTATAGGCACACTCATGTATGATGTGTCTGATGTGTACGGGCACACTCATGTATGATGTGTCTGATGTGTATGGGCACACTCATGTATGATGTGTCTGATGTGTATGGGCACACTCATGTATGATGTGTCTGATGTGTCTGGGCACACTCATGTATAATGTGTGTGACATGTATGGGCACACTCATGTATGATGTGTGTTACGTGTATGGGCACACTCATGTATAATGTGTCTGATGTGTATGGGCACACTCATGTATAATGTGTGTGACGTGTATGGGCACACTCATACCATGGTAAAAGTGTGGCGATGAGAGAGGGCATTGGTTCTCTCTGTCATGTGGGTTCAAGAGTCAGACTTAAGTCATCACACCAGGCAGTGAGCACCTTTACTTGCTGAGCCATCCTCTGGACCCATTTAAAGATTTTAATTTTATTAGTGTGTTTGTCTGTGTGAGTGGATGCCATGTGTGTTTGGATGTGTGCAGAGGTCACAAAAGGGAGTTGGAGCTAGAGTTACAGGAAGTTGTGATCCTTCTGACACAGGTGCTGGGCTCTGGACTTGGGTCCTCTAGAAAAGCACCAAGCATTCTTAACCCTTAGCCATCTCTCTGGCCCAACCTGTTTCCAAAGGCACAGCTTATACTGATATTTCTGGTTTTGATTCCTTGAATGAAAGTCTAAGTTTCTCTTTTCCTATGTATCTGTAATTCCCTTCTTTGCCAATAAGAAGTCTCGCTCCTGTGATTCAGGTGTATTTGCTAATTCAATTAATCTTAGAATACAAACAGATTACTTTCACAACTGCTACTCCACGTTTGTCTACTAGCTGGAGGTCAATACTTATCTACGCTGATAGCCGAGGTTCAAATGTTCTCTGCAGTTCTTTCCCACTGAAAACGTGGTTGCATTATTCATATGAAATATGATTTACCACGAGCTGTTTAGCTCAGTCAGTTAGAGCCCGGTGCTGAAATATGATTTAGGGAGTCACGTAGGCGGTACATATCAGTAATGTCATCACTTGAGAGGCTGCGGCCAGAGGATCAGTGCAGCTATGAGGTCAGCTGGTCTATGTAGCATGGTCTAGGCCAGCTAAGGCTTCATAAGAGACCCTATTAAAAAAAATCAAAATCAAAACAAAAAAGATTTTTAGATTTCTTTTTGCTTGTATTTCATCTTAGGCTTGTTGGTTTCATTCACTTTCATAATATGTAAACATTTACATCTTTTAGAAAAGCATAGTTATATAGAAAGGTGTGCTCAGAGAGCACCATTCTTCCCGTTCTCCTCTGTCTATTCTTTCCTCACCATCCCCATTACCCTGGGCAATCTCTCTCCTACTCATTCCTTTCTCTCCTTCCCTTCCTTTTTTTTCTTTCTTAAAAGCTACATCTTCAGGGGCTGGAGAGATGGCTCTGTGGTTAAGAGCACTGACTGCTCTTCCAAAGGTCCTGAGTTCAATTCCCAGCAACCACATGGTGGCTCACAACCATCTGTAATGAGATTTGGTGCCCTTTTCTGGCCTGCAGGGATACATGCAGGCAGAACACTGAATACATAATAAATAAATAAATCTTTACAAAAAAAAAGCTACATCTTCAGCCTATCACAAACTATATTTGTGGAGCCGGGCAGTAGTGGCACATGCTTTTAATCCCAGCACTCGGGAGGCAGAGGCAGGTGGATCTCTGTGAGTTCGAGGCCAGTTTGGTCTACAAGAGCTAGTTCCAGGACAGGCTCCAAAGCTACAGAGAAACCCTGTCTTGAAAAACCAAAAACCAAAAACAAAAAAACCCCCTATTTTTGTGATATTTTATCTTATTTATTTATTAATTTTCTGTGACAGGGTCTCTCTATGCAGCCCTGACTGTCCTGGAACTCACTATGTAGACCAGGTTAGCCTTGAATTCACAGAGCCCCACTTGCTTCTTCCTCCTGCTCTTACATTTATTTATTTATTTATTTATTTTTCCTGTGTGTGTGTGTGTGTGTGTGTGTGTATGTATATATGTATGTATATGTATATATGTATATATGTGTGTGTTCCACATTGTGATTGTGAAAACTAGAGGCAACCTGTAGACGTTGGTTCTCTTCTTACACCACATGGGTCCCAGGAATTGAACTCAGATCACCTGCTGAGATTTCTCATTGGCCATGTGGTAGTTTGAATGTCATTGGCCACCACAAGTCCATAGAGAGTGGTGCTACCAGGTGCAGCTTTGTTGGAGTGGGTGTGGTCTTGTTGGAGGAAGTGTGTCACTGTGGGGGTGAGTTTTTTGGGTTTCCTATGCTCAAGAAACTGCCCAGTGTCTCAGTCAATTTCCTGTTGCCTGCAAGATGTAGGCCTCTCAGCTATTCCTCCAGTACCGTGTCTGCCTGCATGCTGCCATGCTCCCCACCATGATGATAATGGGCTGAACCTCTGAAACTGTGAGTGAGCTCTCTAAATTTAATATTTTATTTTAATGAGTTGCTGTGGTCTTGGTGTCTCTTCACAGCAATAAAAACTCTAAGACAGAAGTTGGTACGATGGACTGGGATATTGCTATAGTAGGCTTGACCGAGTTTTTGTTTGCAGTGATATGGACTTTGGGAGTTGGGTCAGGAAAGCAGTGGAATGCTTTAGTGCTGCTTATTGGGTCATCCTAGTAGGAGCATGGAAGGCAGCGGTGCTGAGTGTGATCTGACGAACTGTGGACCTGACTCTAGAAGTTTCAGAGGAGAAGAACCTTAATATGTGTCTTAGACATCATTCTTGTGATATTTTGGTAAAGAAAGTGGCTTTTTGCCCTTGTCTGAACTGTCTGCTGGAGGCTAAAGTGAAGAGTTTTGGATTAAGTCCATTGGCAGAGGAAATCTCCAAACAGTCTCATATGGACTCTGTTGTGTGGATATTAATAAAGATTTATAGTGAAAAGGAGCAAACTGAGCAGGGTAAATCACAAAATATAAATTTTGAAGAGAAAAAGAGTTCCAAAAAGTTGAATGGAGCTAAATCCTGTGTTCAAGGAGATAAACAGATTAAGAAATGGAATAAAGGGTGTGGTGGTCTCAGGCCAAGATCCCACCCAGCTAAGTTTCCAATTTTTGGAAAGAAACTAAAGAAAATCTTAGAGCCGGGTGTGGTGGGACACACCTTTAATCCCAGCACTGGGAAGGCAGAGGCTGGCGGATCTTTGAGTTAGGGGCCAGCCTGGTCTACATCCCCTGCTCAATTTCTATCTGTTCTTGTTTCTGATGACTCTGCATTATTCTTCCATTGAGTGTTTTTTCTTTGCTTCTCTTGTTTAGTTATTTTGGTTTTTTTTAAAAATATTTTTATGGTTTATTTAACTTTATTTTATGTGCATTGGTGTGAAGGTGTCAGATCCCCTGCAACTGGATCTTCAGACAGTTGTGAGCTGCCATGTGGGTGCTGGGAATTGAACCCGGGTCCTCTGGAA
Organism: Ondatra zibethicus; assembly: GCA_004026605.1. Classification (NCBI taxonomy): domain Eukaryota; kingdom Metazoa; phylum Chordata; class Mammalia; order Rodentia; family Cricetidae; genus Ondatra; species Ondatra zibethicus. The sequence goes on along the minus strand of PVIU01003427.1, from coordinate 11,225 downwards.
GTGCAGTCAGTGCTCTTAACCACTGAGCCATCTCTCCAGCCCCTTGTTTAGTTATTTTGAACACAATAATTGCAAAGTTTCTCACATTTTTTTCCTCTGGTGCTCAGGGTGTAAATGTTTCCAGTTGATAGTTCTCACCCTCTGCACAATGTTTCTTTCTGTTTTGTCATTTTTGTTGGATTTGTGTGTCTGTGTATGTCTGTGTATGTCTGTGGTGTCTATGTGTGTCTGTGTCTGTGTGTCTATGTGTGTCTGTGTCTGTGTGAATCTGTGTGTGTCTGTGTGAGTCTGTGTGTGTCTGTGTCTGTGTGAGTCTGTGTCTGTGTGAGTCTGTGTGTGTCTGAGTCTGTGTGAGTCTGTGTGTGTCTGTGTGAGTCTGTGTGTGTCTGTGTCTGTCTATGTGTGTCTGTGTCTGTGTGAGTCTGTGT